>SEYY01006457.1:22500-35048 GCA_009176605.1 Armadillidium nasatum | reverse complement strand
TGAGGCTCTTTTAACATCTTTGGGTAGGTTTCTAGAAGTTTCCTTTGAAGCTGAGAATACCCAATGCCCTGCACATTCCGATTAGACGACATTAACAAACTTTCATTACTGAAAAAAATTAAGATATTGAACCTCATTATTGGGGGTTATTTATTATACACAATATAAAAGAGTGAACACAAAGAAAAATACACTTACTAAAGCTTCAGTTTCACTTTTATTACCATAAGATTTTAAAAAATTACATTGAAAAATATGAAGGTTAAAATAATTTAAATATATTACTTCAAGCAAGAGGCTTTCACTTTACATATTTCATAGTGAACTGTGTAAACAGCAATAAATTTTAACGTTACTTACTCTAAATAATATATTATTTCATTCACTAGGAGGTTGAATATGGTCTTTCGTTCTGTTCCTCCAAGATCATCTCCATTTAAATACGGCATAACTTGTGAACTGAAAGTAGGAAGTTTAAATTTCGAAAACAGTATTTCCTTTATGGTTTGTTTGCCAGGTGTTGCAGCTCTATCACCATCATCATGTACACTAAACTGCAAATCCAAAGTGACGCTTAAAACCTTGAAAATATACTTCATTAATTACTGAGTGAAAAATTACAAGTTAAATAATTTTAAATTATCTCTGGATAACGAGAAGAGGGAATCATAACGTGTAACTTTTTTTCAATATAATAACATAAGAGAGTATCGGGCATTTCTAGTTCGGAATATGTTATGCATATAATATCACAAAGAATATTGCATTCATAAGTCATAATTGTTTTATTATACTTATTGCTTACTTTTTTACATACAAAAGATATTTTACCACTTTTTAGGACAATTTCTTCAATAAACAATATTGTTATTTTTTCTTCTTGTTTCAAAATAAAATCACCAGCTCTGTAAGACTTATTATTAATAACAACATCAGACAGTGTAAATACTGAATTGTTCATATCATGATCCTCTTTAAATATGTTGGTACAAAGTTTGCTTTCACCAACAATTTTATAATGTTCTGAAACATCAAACTTTGGTTGTCCATTGAAATGGAAAAAATTGTAAGTTAATTCCATACAAAACATTTCACTAACAGAATATGATAAATTTTTGTAATTATACCATTTTTTTTGCTTTATTACATTATGCTTGGCTTCCTGTCTTATACATGATATGTAACGTCCTGGGCCATGTGTCTTTAACTGATCAACAACATGCAATAACATATGCATTTTTGGTATAAAATTTTTACTAGTATACAATTCAAGAAATAAAATTTGATGATTTCTTATCAATTTCTTACAAACATTCAATGTCGAAGCAGACACTCGTTGTGACCATACTATTTTTGTAATTGCCAAGATTAACTTAAAGCATTTAACATTTGCATTGTTTTGAACACCTTGCAAATGTAAAAATATTGGTAAATGTAAAGCTAATACAAAAAGGGATTTTGAAGTACTTTTTACATTGAAATCATTTGAAGAAAAGGCTTTGGGATATTCAGAGGTTTTAATGCTTCTGTGATATTTAAATGACTGTAGACAGTTATTCAGTTTTTCTCGCTGAATTAGTTTTTCCCTTATAAGTGAAGTAAGCATAAGTTGAATTTCCTTAACAACAATACCTTCAAACAAAACATGCATCGGATCAAACAAGGAATCGCGTATTGGGTTGAAATGTTTAATATCAGAAAGCATTCCCTTATGGTTTATTCCCCATTCACTTGACAATGCTTGATATTTTTCAAAATTTGAAGTTCGAACTAACTCTATTTTTTCTTCCCTTTCAACATGTTCTTTAAACGTTCTAAGAGAACACTGTTCATGATATACCTTTTTATGATATGATCTCGAATCCTCATTACATTTATGACAATTCTTAATCACAAAAGGGCTAAAACTCTTTTTAAATCCTAATATCTGATGCAAGGCAAGAGCATCTGCATGAAATGCATATAAATATCCATGGAATAATTTTCCACAAATTTCAATTCCAGACTGCAATAATTTTAGATCATTTTTTAACACGTCAAAAAATTTTGACATATTATCTGCTTTCTGTAAAACTGTAGAATTTGCAACTCCCAAAAAATAAGTATGTGAAATTTTGGATCTTAACTCTGGTGGTATATTTATGAAATTACAATAAACCAAACATAGTTTATTATAACCTCTATTCTTTCCTAATGGATTACACAATTCTATTTCATCCATATATAAAAATATTCCAACATTTCTCTCTCTATATTGTGCAGGACCAGGATGAACAGAAAAATTTGAACCATCAACAATATCTTTCATCACACAATTCGTATAATTAGAAGAAACTGGCGAATTTAAATATTGTTGTAAATGTGGATGTTGCAGAAATATTTTTATGATTTCAATGACTGAAACAACATAGCATTTAGTATCTTCAATCATTATTAGTGTGGGCCTTAGTAAAATACTGTTTTTATTCAAGAATGATTTTCTTTTAAAATCTGAATTAATTTCTGGGAGTTTCTCATTCATAATATGCTCAAAAGTTGAAATAACTTTGTCAATAGCAATTCGAGGAACTTTATGCTTACACTGCAACTCGAGTGAAAGATTCCCAATGAGCGATACTTTATCTATATTGGAAAGATCAGTTATAACTGGTTCTGTGATAACCTCACTATTTAAATTTGTTTCAAAATTTTCTAATATACATGAATGCTTCAAAAGGCTTAAAGAATTAAAAAAGGATTCTGTACAGATTAAACACTTTGTTGGCGTTTTGGACTTATCGAAATGAGTTTTCCTAATATGAAGTATTGTTTGTTTTTTATTTAAAAATTTGCAGTTGCATCTACAACAAATAAACTTATACAAACATCTCACCTTCTCAGCAACTGGTTCTTCACTATTGTTTTCAATTTTGTCACGCTTAGTTTCACTGAATGAAGTACTGGGTAAATCAATGTCAATTGGAACAGAAACAGGAGAGACGGAAACATTTTGGAAAACTACCTCTTCATCACATGTTTCATTGGAACTTGGCTCTATATATATATATATATATATATATATATATATATATATATATATATATATATATATATATATATATATATATATATATATATATATATATATATATATATATATATATATATATAATGCAGCACTAAACTAAAATATTTTTTTTTTTTTAAAGGAAAATTGTGTAATTTTTTTTTAAAAGGAAACTCTGGGTGGTTGGAGGCTGGATAACTACAATAATTAATTATAATATATATATATATATATATATATATATATATATATATATATATATATATATATATATATATATATATATATATATATATATATATATATATATATATATATATATATATATATATATATATATATATATATATATATATATATATGTATAAAGATTAGTTCCTAGGGAACCTTACACGAATTATAAAACAATGCTAACAACGTAGGAAGAAATATAATGCACATGAATAATAAACTTCAATAATCAGTATAATAAATAGTTAGACATTTCAGATTAATATAAAATCCATCTTCAATATTTTCTGTAACAAAATCACAATCAAATTAATAGTAAGTCATAACATGCATGACAAAATAAATAAAAATTTTAAGATTAATGATCTAGCAAACGATTAAGGTTAAAAACACAGGTTATAAATTACAAATGCAAATTGTGAAATGAATGTTGTCGGTGTATGTGAATATGATGGTGGTTGGTTATCTTCCCATTTTCTCTCCAGAACACTCTCCCTTACACAACTACGCCATGTCCCTTAACCATCCCTACATAGCATTTTATCCTCTTGCCCTACCGATTCTGACCGAAAATCCTGAAATCCCTCTATATTAAACGTCTCAACCCCCAACTAAACTCAGCAACCTCATCCGTCCCCTCCTAATCTTTTGACCTTTCTCCTGCACTTTGTACATCAATACTTTTCTATGTAATCTCAATTCAGATGTCTTGTGCATTCCTTTTTTCTCACCCATAACCAACTAACTTAATTTTCACATACACTTAGTACATTCATTTCACAATTTACCATTTGTAATTTATAACCTGTGTTTTTAACTTTATTTTCAATATTATTAATCTTAACTTTTTATTTATTGTGTCATGCATATTGTGACTTACTATTAATTTGATTGTGATTTTGTTACAGAAAATATTGAAGATGGATTTTATATTAATCTGAAAAGTCTAACTATTTATTATACTGATTGTTAAAGTTTATCATTCATATGCATTATTGCTTCCTACATTGGTAGCATTATGCTTCATATATATATATATATATATATATATATATATATATATATATATATATATATATATCATATATATATATATATATATATATATATATATATATATATATATATATATATATATATATATATATATATATATATATATATATATATATATATATATATATATATATATATATATATATATATATATATATATATATATATAACATACCTGACTTAATTTCATGTTTTGATGGAGAATGGTCACAATATGCACATTTAATAGAATTATTTTCTGTTACATACTCAATGCAAGGGCATTCTTTGCATTTTCCTCTGAATGTTCCAAAAAAATCCAACATGATGAGTTACAAACTATATATATATATATATATATATATATATATATATATATATATATATATATATATATATATATATATATATATATATATATATATATATATATATATATATATATATATATATATATATATAGTCAGAGTGGCATTAATCATGAAAATATTATTAGGGATGGGCCAGATTACTGAAAACCAAATTATTCTAAATTTTCAAACACTGAATACTGAATATCCAATTTTTATTATACAGCTAAAAATACCAGATATTCCTTTAAATTCATATCAAGTGCCAGTTTTAAAGAGGGCCATATATATATATATATATATATATATATATATATATATATATATATATATATATATATATATATATATATATATATATATATATATATATATATATATATATATATATAATATGACTTGGAAAAAAATATGGAAACATGGTCAAACACCTGGTAAATGCATTAATATATTTCTTGCATCTTAACCACCTGAATTCTTCAGGAAATGGACAAATAGAAGCCCTGGAAGATGCATAATAGGATGTTATACCATTTCTCATACAAAAGTAAATGAATTTCCTGTAGGAATGCTGGGGAAGGATAGTGATCACTAACCAAATTCTTTCATATTGACCACAAAGGCTCTTGATATTATGGTCTGATGATTGTAGGGTCCAGGGAAAACATGAAACCTTATTTGCAATCTTCAAACCATGACTGGACAGCATAAAAAGTATTAATTCGGCCTTATATCTGATAAATGGAGTTAGCATTAAGAATGAAACAATCTTTGCACCATTGGATGAACCTCGTAACTCAAGATGCTTGCAAAATCCCTTACAGTTACTCTATCATGAACTGTGATAACTGGGACTACAGAGTACCATAATAGGACATCTCAAACCATGATGGAACCTCCTCTATGCTTCACTTGTGCATGACATAAGATAGTACAGATCATTTCCCTAGAAGGTGTTCTCCATATGTAAACTTACTTAGAGAGGGGTGTATAAAGGTTGATTCATCTGACCAAAGTAGTTTACCATTGGTTGGCAGGCTAATCCTTATGAGTATTGAACTACTCTCTCCACTTTCTGACAATCATGGCATTTACAAATGGTTTAGCAATTGCAGAAAACCCATGAATATTCAGTGAAGAGTTCTTTCCGCAGTATTTTTTTTTTTTTTTTTTTTTTTTTGGTTACAGTGTTTTACTGGTATTAAGCTTAAAAGTAACTCTTGAAGTTACTTTTTTAATTTTTCATCACAATTCTTTGCAACGCTCATCTAATTTCGATGTAGGTACACACTGGTGCTTTCAAAATGATTCTTTCCAGAAGCATAATATAGACTCATGACCTTAGATACAGTATCTGGAACCAAAAAGTTTCCATAATAGAAACTAAGTTTAGACATACTGCACCTCACATTTACCTGCCCACAGAGTAACTGACACATATCAATGTTTAAAGTTACCTATCACATGTTACACAAGACTGTGATAACTCTTCAAAATTAAGTAGTTCACATTATACACATTTACTTATTCTTCCTTTCTACTGTTTATTTATTTTTATTAAACCCATATATATATATATATATATATATATATATATATATATATATATATATATATATATATATATATATATATATATATATATATATATATATATATATATATATATATATATATATATATATATATATATGAAGAAACTTCAACATTTTTTAATGTTTATACTTATATGAATAATTGAATAATTTATTCAAAATTCATATCTATAAAGGTAGTTATACAGAATAGAGTTGTAAAAAACAGAACAAAGATAAAACATATTGTACATTTTAGTTCCTATAATGAAGAATTTTATTTTATTGGATATCCATCTAGATAGCCAGTTAAAAAATAAAATTAATAGTAAATTAAATGAGCAAATATACAATTTCATCAATATTAAGTACTGTATATCACTGAACCTGTAAGATAGATATTCCTTTTTTTTAATGAAAATTGTTTAAGCTGAATGTTTACAATACCTAAGCCTATAAAATTGTACATCATAATATCAAGTCAGCCTAATATGAGTTATAAAAATATGAACATAGTTGGTGGCAAAATTTTTATTTGGTTTTAGCTTTGGAAACTAAAGTTGATGAAAATTCTGATTATAAAAAAAAACTATTTTAGTATAGTAGTTAATTTTCAAATTTATTTTTATGGTAAAAATTAATGTTTGATTTTATGAACTCTAAGAAAACATAATAAATGAAAATTCACATAAAAACTATAAGAAATCTACGTATAGGATAGTATTTCAGCAAAATATGTGACCTATTTTAAGTTTAAACTGGAAGCTAAGAACAGGCAAAAAGTAATGGATGAATGGACACATTTTTCTTTTTGTATATTTTAAAACAAAATAGTGAAAACTTTGTAACCTTATCACGTTTACAAAAGCTTACTTTTTTAAGTCTTAATAAAGTTTATAAAATTAACTACGTCTCCTATACATAGTTAATGCAGCCAATAATATATTCCATCATAATTTAATCTTAGATTGACATTCCCCATCTACCCTTCCTATATATATTAAAATATGCTGAGAGTCCGAGTTCCATTTTATCACCTTTATGCTCCTCGATCTATATGACCTTTGTGTAACTTCTGCTAAACTTTTACAACAGATGTAAAGCTTGAACTGAACTACAATGCAATCAGTTTTTCTACAAAAATGAGCTGTAGTCTTTCATTTTATAACACTACCACATTTTCAAAAATATGAAATGATTATTTCTGTATATTAGTTTCATGGTTCAAGAAACTAAGTTCATCATAGGCACTTTTCCTTCGTTATCACATAATGTAAACTATAAATTACCAAATTTTACAATAAATTAAAAAATATGTTTGAATTGCATATTAAAATACCAGGAATTTTTAAAAATCTGTCAATTCAAAAAACTATTAACCTTACCTTTCTTACATGCAAGGAAACAATCATGGCGCTGCATCTATATATTCATACGCGACAGGTTAAATATACGCATGAAAAACTAGTTCTCTTCAATTTTCAACTACTTACGTTTAGTCAACATAAATACTTAAAATGTAATGATTTTTTAAAAATTTGTGCAATTTTTTTACATCGTAGGCAAAATTTATACACCTATTTCAACATGTATAATGAAAAAATTTTAGTTGTGACTTCGAATTCAATGTCTCAACAAAAACCAAAAACAATATTGTTGTGACGTCTCAACGATGGCTAACGAATCGTTGTGTTCCCAACGATGTCCCAACAAATCGTTAGGACTTCTTTGGGACACTTTTTGCAGTGTATATATATATATATATATATATATATATATATATATATATATATATATATATATATATATATATATATATATATATATATATATATATATATATATATATATATATATATATATATATATATATATATATATATATATATATATATATATATATATATATATATATATATATATATATATATATATATATATATATATATATATATATATATATATATATATATATATATATATATATATATATATATATATATATATATATATATATATATATATATATATATATATATATATATATATATATATATATATATATATAATATATATATATATATATATATATATATATATATATATATATATATATATATATATATATATATATATATATATATATATATATATATATATATATATATATATATATATATATATATTATATATATATATCAACTTTTTTAAAAAGTTATTGAGTTTAATTTTGTCATTTAAAGTAGATATAATGGTACATTCTTATGTATATTAACCTTATAATTAAATTTTTTTAACTTTGTTTTCATTTCTCCTTGATGCCACACTATTTCATTTGTCTATGTATTGTCTTGAACTATAATAACTATAATTATAGGTATCATAACACAACTTTAAATTTTTTTTTTTTAGCATTTTTGAATGGCTGTATTTCTTAAAATAAGCAAGTACCAAAGTTTATATTGCAGGTCAAGGAACATCTATGGTAGTAGTATAATGTGTGAAAATTTCAGATTTTTAGCACTTACCAAACCAGAGATATTAAGGTTCAAAGTTACCGATTTTCCAAAAAATTGATTTTTGAACACCCTGTAAATTGTTTTAAAAATATTTACCCAACTTCAAATAAGATTTAAGTTAAACCATACTTTAGTATGTATCATCACACAAAATTTTATATCGTTAAATTATTTCCTTCTTTTAATAATACACCCATGAAAATGGAAATTTCTTCGATTTTTAACACAATTTTTCGGATTCATTTTCATGGTGAAATATTATTTTCACAAAAAAAAACAGGAAAGGCCAAATGTACCTTAAAGTATCCCTAACAAATCAATCTCTATGAAATTTGGTATAAGAATTACCCATATGGAGATATTAGTTAAAATGTTAGCCTCTATTAAGTGAAAATTTGGCTCCACCTGGTCTAACATTTTGGCTCACCCTGTTACAACCAGAGTAAATCTACAAAAACGAATGGTGGTTTTGAACTTCCCAGGGATAACATTAACGCCATGCAAAATATAAAAGTTTTCTAAAATTATCGAGCGGCCAACTTCCATTATTTTGGTACGGAAAAAATGGATTGACCCATATATATATATATATATATATATATATATATATATATATATATATATATATATATATATATATATATATATATATATATAATATATATATATATTATATATATATATATATATATAGTGTTTGTGTTTAATGTCCTTTTTTCTGTATTTGTTATCAGGTCATTGTAACATATGTTTATGAACAGATGTTCACAGTATTATTAGTCGCATGTATTTTTCCATGATTATTAGAAAAGAAACTTTAGTGAAAACAAAGGTTTACTTTAATAATTGGATCTCCGAAACCCCAAGAATTTTTATTTTTTTTATAGATTCATTTATTTTTAGTTTCCTTACATGCGCATAAAGCAATAAAAACGATTTTCCTACAATTTTCTGAAGCTACATATAATAATAATAATAATAATAATAATAATTGTAATAATAATAATAATAATAATAATTATAATAAAAATAATAATAATATTATTATATTATTATTATTATTATTATTATTATTATTATTATTATTATTATTATTATTATTATCATTTATACTTATATTTAAAAAAACGAAAATGATTTTCTAATAATTTCTTCTTCTTCATTTTCTAAAAAATAATTAATAATAATAATAATTATTATTATTTTATAATTTATATTATTATTATTATTATTATTATTATTATCATTATTGTAATAATTTTTATCATATTATGTTGTTATTATTATTATTATTTTATTATTTGTATTATATTATTAAAATTATTACTATAATTATTATCATTAATATTTTATAATTTTATTATTATTACATTATTATTATTATTATTATTATTAAAATAATAATATTATCATAATGGTAAAATTGCTTAATTCCCTACCTCCTTCCATAGAAAATACATTTTAGATAATCCTTCGCAGAAAAATATATAAATATTATTTATTATCATCAAAATTATTATTATTATTATTATATATTATTATTATTTTTCTTATTATTATTATTATTATATTATTATTATTATTTTTATTTTTTTTTTTTTATTTATTTTTTCATTGTTTTAATTATAATGTTATCATCTTTTTTATTTTTTATTATAATATTTTTTATTAAAATTATTATTATTATTTTTATTTTATATTTTTTTTATAATATTGTATTTTTATATTATTATTATTATTATTATTATTATTATTATTGTTATTATTATTATCGATATTATTTTTATGTCTTTCTTTAATGAAAGTATTTTCTAACAAGTTTAGACTTTGCATGAAGAGGAGGCGTATTTGTTTTAGAAATAAGGAAGAAAGGAGAGAAAATAATTTTGAAAATGAAATTTGTTTTAAATATTTGCAAGAACAAAATTAAGATCTTCCCCAAATAGTAAGTTCATGGGTCTTAGTCGAATGGGGTCGTAAAAGACACAAGAAAAACTGGATACTAAATTAACCATTGTAGAAAAACTTGAGAAATATGATAAGAATTCAGTGGATTTAAGAATTTTGTAGAGAAAACAGTTCTGATTGGAGTGATGCGTTTGAGATTTTATTAATAGGATTAACAAAATTTTAAGAAATAAGAAATATTTTTTTTAAAAAATAAGAAAAAAAAGAAACAAAGATGAATGAAAAAAGCATCAATTTAAAAATATTGTAATTCTGAAGCAAGGAAATCTTAGAGAGAGAGAGAGAGAGAGAGAGAGAGAGAGAGAGAGAGAGAGAGAGAGAGAGAGAGAGAGAGAGAGAGAGAGAGAGAGAGAGAGAGAGAGAGAGAGAAGAGAGAGAGAGAGAGAGAGAGAGAGAGAGAAGAGAGAGAGAGAGAGAGAGAGAGAGAGAGAGAGAGAGAGAGAGAGAGAGAGAGAGAGAGAGAGAGAGAGAGAGAGAGAGAGAGAGAGAGAGAGAGAATATGGAAACTATTTAAAAATGAATTAGTGAAGTGGTTAAATATACATATTTATAATATAAAAAATAATTTATTTTAATAATTACAATAGATGTAATTATATAAACAAATTACTTGTTACCTCGCCTGAAAATATAATTATTTATTACATTTTAACTTTACTATTGCATATTTGCCATAATAATATTTTCATTTAATGTCTATATTTTATTCAGAAGTACAATTACAAATTTTACAATGTTTAAGTAGGTCCTATTCTACTAAAGACAATATTAATAATTTGTTAGCTGTACACTGCTCTGAAAAGGGGTTTCTAAGAGAAATACACATTGGTTTCCATTGAAATCCAAAGTTTAGTTGATAAATACTTCATCAGTATATTTTAATAACCATTAAGATACAAATATGATGCATATAATATAATGAGCAATAGTAAATATATTAATAATAATAATAATAATAATAATACATAAAGTAGTAAAGATAGTAATAATAATAATGATTAGAACAAAGCTAATGCTAATAAAAAATGTGAAGTCATGATAAGAATTTTCAGAACAAAAATAATAATAACAGGAAGAGGAATTTAATATTTATTCTACAACTAATTTCTGTAATGGTAATATAATTGAAGGAAATAATAATAATAGTAATAATAATAAACTAATAATGATAATAATATTAATAATAATAAATAATAATAATCGAAATAATTAAAATGGTAGATAATAATTATAATTAAGAAAAAAACTGATTTATATAATTCTTTAATGATTTTGTGAATAAACATTTTTAATGATATAATCGATTATTAATAATCTGTCGGTAGTTAATTAAAAAGTTTTACCGATTCTCCAGATTCCTTGCAATACTTAGGTTTTTAAAAATAGATAAAACATTAGGATGTTAGTGTATGATATCGCTTGTATTATAGGATTATCTACAACATTTACATAATAATAATTATAATAATAGTAATTTATTATTATTTAAAATTTTATGTTATTTTAAAAGGGATAGATTTAATAAGTTATGAAACCGCGAGATTTTAAGTTTTTTAAATAAAGGAGCTATATGATTATAGAGGCGGCTAACACTTAACAGACGAATGAAGCGTTTTTTCATCGTAATAACTGAATTGATAATTGAGTTACTAACAATGCCGTAGATTGGGAGGCAGTACAATAAGTGTGTATGCATATGTGCGTAATATATCTTTTTCAATATGTATAATGGAATGAATTTGGCTAGTTTGACTGGTATATACATATATTTAGCTAATTTATTTACTAGTTGTTTAATGTATTCTTTGAATGTTAATTTCTCGTC
>SEYY01006457.1:15000-17500 GCA_009176605.1 Armadillidium nasatum | reverse complement strand
ATTATTATTATTATTATTATTATTATTATTATTATTATTATTATTATTATTATTATTATTATTATTATTATTATTATTATTATTATTATTATTATTATTATTATTATTATTATTATTATTATTGTTATTATTTTATTATTACAAAATTATTATTCAACTATTAAGTTTCTTGGAATATACAACTTTTAAATTGCGTTCAGTGGAATGTAGCATCCATTTTTTTTAATATCAAATTATTTTTTTTATTATTTTTTATTATTTTTTTAATTTACTTCCGGTGGACAAAAGCCAGAGAGCTACCAAATTTCCACTAGAGAAAGGAGCAAATCGGGATCCTGGTCAGATTAAAAGCAGACATGTCCCGAGACACGGCGTTTGCTTTAAAGGTTATAAAGCATTTCTATTGGAGAAAAGAATCAACTTCTTACTTAGCTTTTCAAAACTGTCAACAAGTATCCAGTGATATTTAAGTTAGGTGATTTCATTATGAAAGAAAACATACAAAAATCCTTTTGGTATTTCCCAAACCAAAATACTGAAGAATTTAAATGTCATGCCTGTATATATAGGCCCATTATTATCTATCTTCCCCCCAAAAACAAATCCTGCCATATTTGAGAAACGACATTTGGGCTACAAAATGAATCAGATTTCCTAAAATTTTCAAAAAAAAAAAAAAATTAAATAAATAAATAAATAAAAAAAAAAAATTAAATAAAAAATAAATAAATAAAAAATGTATCCGATTTCCTAGAATTAAAAAAAAAAAAAAAAAAAATATGGTTCGGACATACATAGCGATGATGTTAAAAGCTGAATACTAGGATATGGTTTCCTAAATCAATACAGGTACACTCTTACGTTTGGCCACTTGAATCGTACTGGGAAGATTTTAGACTTCCGTACGAATTTTAAGTTTATTAACCCGACCACCTAAATAAGCCTTAAAACGTTATATAATATGCCTATATATGCGTTTTAACGTGTTTATTTTGTCAATCATCACCAGTGAATTTTTAACAAAATAACACATACATATACCATTAAAGTGTGACTTATCGGACCATATTATTTTTCAGTTGTCTTAAGTTGTTCAAAAATCTTGATCTTAATATTACCTTTTTCTCAGTATCACGTTGATTTATTTTAATTTACGGTTTACCAAAGTAGTTGATTTGTGAAGCCCTCTACAGACGGTGTTTATGGTGGTACGGTTTCAAGGTGGGTATTATGTTATGCTGTTAAATGTACTACAGATAACACTGTCTTATTTGCTTACAGTGCTTGGTAATGTTCGACAGTGCCAGTCTTTCAAGAAATATCAAAGAATTCCTCAAATGCTTTGAATATGCGATCATAACTGTGAAGTTGATCTTGAAAAAACTATCAATATAATATGAAATGGCTACAGAGGCAATTTCTAAACGAGGACAAACAATTTGTTCCTTTCAAAGTTTGACAAATCGTTCATTTTACCAAGCACTTCTCCTAAACCTTCTCTCAACACAACATGTAATTCACAGACATTCAACATGGAAGAAAACGAATAAGCAAGTACCTCTTAAAGCAATAATGTTAGTATAAGTATATATATATATATATATATATATATATATATATATATATATATATATATATATAATATATATATATATATATATATATATATATATATATATATATATATATATATATATATATATATATATATATATATATATATATATATATATATATATATATATATATATATATATATATATATATATATATATATATATATATATATATATATATATATATATATATATATATATATATATATATATATATTGGTAAATGAAATGAAATTAGAGTGACGTCATGCATTTTGGTTTGTGACAGGCAATCCACAAGATGAAGACAATGAAAACCTCAGCGACATTCCATTGAGAACAAATAACTTCATATGACTTTGTTTGGCATTTATTTATTTTCACTATCTCTGTTTTTATTATTATTATTATTATTGTTATTATTATAGTTACTATTATTATAATTATTTTTATTATTATTATTATTATTATTATTATTTTATTATTATTATTATTATTATTATTATTATTATTATTATTATTATTTTTATTGTATTATTATTATTATTATTATTATTATTTTTATTGTTTCTTATTATTATCATTTTTATTACTATTATTATTATCATTATTATTAATATTATTATTATTGTTATTTAATTTTAATAGCAATTTAGCAGAAGTAATAGTATTAAATTTGCATATATGTTTGCTTATACTATGCAAGTAAAGTTTGCAAACCATCAAGCGATCGTACGAAGTAAATCTACATTCAAGAAGCGCATTTCACCTCAACATTTGTAATATTTTTAATATGCAGATAATAATTGCATTATTTTGCAAGGTATTTTGTTGAATATGTTTTGATATACTTTATTGTTTAATTATTATTGTTATTATTTTAATATTAATATTATTATTATTGC
>SEYY01006457.1:5000-10000 GCA_009176605.1 Armadillidium nasatum | reverse complement strand
GCAGTGGTAGAGGAATGCGAAAGGTCAATTCCTTCGAGCACCTACTGTTGTAGTACCTATAGAAAAAGAGAATGTGCACCAACGTCACATCGCAGAGACAGTGGGTCAAGTAAGTTTGAAAGTAGTGGACAGTTTATTAATCTTTTATCGTTAGACTCAACTCTGTCAAAATGAAAGGTGGATCCGGAGCCTCCCCCAAATGTAGAACAGTACTCCATACAAGGGCGGATGAAACCCTTATAATAACTGTTCGGAAGAAAAAAATTCCCCCAACCTGAACAGTATTCCCAGCTTTTTTGAAGCCGCCCTAGCAACCATTGTGATATGAGGTTTCCAAGAAGGTTTATTGTTTATATATATATATATATATATATATATATATATATATATATATATATATATATATATATATATATATATATATATATATATATATATATATATATATATATATATATATATATATGCATATACCAGATATAAATATAATATTATAATAAAAATTAAAATAAAAAATAAAAAAAAAAAAAAAAAAATTTAAAAAAATATATTTATTTTTTTATTTATTTTTTTTTAATAATAATAATAAAATTAAAATTTATAATAATAAATTTAAAAAAAAATAATGAAAAATAAGGAATATATATATATAATATATATATATATATATATATATATATATATATATATATATATATATATATATATATATATATATATATATATATATATATATATATATATATATATATATGTGTGTGTGTGTGTGTGTATGTGTGTGTGTAGGAGTATGAAGTACGCATGTATGCATGTAAGTGTATGTGTATTCTATTAATTTCAAAAATAGAGCTTAGGCGTATTTCTGTGAAGAAAAATTTTCATAAAATTATCATGAAAATCGTTTTTTTATAAGTTTGAGTCTAATGCAATTCGATAAGACGCTCAATTAGACGTCTTTTTTTCTTAAGTCTTTAATTTGATTAGACGCAAAACGTACGATCGAAACGTAAATGTTTCAGAGAGCCAAAAAGAATTTGAGCAATTTAGCGTGATAATCAAGGTTGCCTTATTTGGTGTACTTTAATTGATTTTTATTTCTTAATATTTACATATATGTATCTTACCGTCATATAATGGGAACATTTATTTAAGGATTTCTTAAGATTTCTTTTTAAAACATTTTTACTCTTACTCTCTCTCTCTCTCTCTCTCTCTCTCTCTCTCTCTCTCTCTCTCTCTCTCTCTCTCTCTCCTTTTCTCTCTCTCTCTCTCTTTCTTTCTTTCTCTCTCTCTGCTCTCCTCTTTGTCTCTCACTCTTTTTGATCTTACTTTCTTTGTTTCTCCCTCCTCCCTCTCTCTCTCTCTCTCTCTCTCTCTCTCTCTCTCTCTCTCTCTCTCTCTCTCTCTTATCACTTTCTTTCTCTCTGTTTTCCTCCCTATCTCTCACTCTTTTTGATCTTACTATCTATCTTTGTTTCTCCCTCCTCCCTCTCTCTCTCTCTCTCTCTCTCTCTCTCTCTCTCTCTCTCTCTCTCTCTTATGACTTTCTTTCTCTCTGATCTCCTCTCTATCTCTCCCTCTTTTTTATCTTAATCTCTATCTTGTGTCTCTCTCCCTCTTTTTTTTCTCTTAATCTCTATCTTTGTTTCTCCCTCCTCTCTCTCTCCCTCTTTCTCTCTCTCTTTCTGTATATATTTATAAATATATATGAGAACCAGTGCTGAAAATACCAAGATAATTGATATACAAGAATATAGCA
Source organism: Armadillidium nasatum (assembly GCA_009176605.1). Lineage (NCBI taxonomy): Eukaryota > Metazoa > Arthropoda > Malacostraca > Isopoda > Armadillidiidae > Armadillidium > Armadillidium nasatum. The sequence goes on along the minus strand of SEYY01006457.1, from coordinate 8,241 downwards.
ATTGCTTTTCTCCTCAATTTCAAAGACTACAATTATAAATAGGGAAAGGAATTCAGAGCTTTCGATAAAAGTCCATAAAACCGAATGAGATCAGATTTAATGGTTCATTCGCTAATAATAAAGTTCTTAGGAATTACACCTCATAACGTTTAGAGATGATATCATGATCGTGGCCATGAATCATGTAAAAAAATATGAAGATAATTGGTAAAGATGGGATTTAATAAAATGGAAAGGAGTGATAATTGGGAATTGAAGTATTCTAAACGTTTTCAAAGGTTAGATCCAGAAGGTAGGAAAAGAAGGAAAAAGGTTTTTATTATTGTTATTATCTAAATCGAGAAGGTAAAGCTAAAAGGATAATGTTGGTTATAACAACAGCCAACAAAATCTACTAAATGCAATATACATTTTATGTAATTGGTAGCTATAGAAACCTTGGTATTATGACAAGGCCTTAGGCATCCGATCGATTTTTAGTTATGCAATTTTTAATCAATGCGGGAAAATAACCTGTAACCCGTGGCTTTCTATTTATTCCAGTAAAAAAAAAAAAAAAAGAAAAAAATAATATATATATAATAAATATTATATATATATATATATATATATATATATATATATATATATATATATATATATATATATATATATATATATATATATATATATATATATATATATATATATATATTAATAATTTCTTTTTAGTTCTCTAATAATTGCAGAACGTTGATAGAGTTACAAACAAATCTAAGTTTCATTTATAGTATTTAAAAAGAAATAAAAATAGTTTTGTTTTAAAACTTGTTCTAAATGGAAAGAGGAAGCCTTATAAAAGCTTTGTTAATTGAACTCGGGGCAAACATTTCTCTACCATTTTTTTTTATCAAACTTTTCTTTCCGATGGGATTTCTTTTAATTTTCTTAATTAAAACTCCTAAATAAAGTATATTAACTAATTAAATGCATTTGAAAGCCCAAATATACCCTAATGCCTTATAAAATGCTTGAAAGCATTCAAATACACACACACACACACTTATATATATATATATATATATATATATATATATATATATATATATATATTATATATATATATATATATATATATATATATATATATATATATATATATATATATATATATATATATATATATATATAACCTCATAACGCTTCATTAAAAATGGCTAACATGACTCATTTTTCATTAGAAAATGTGATTTTCAAACCGATAAGCCGAAGTTTTTCATTTCTTTGCATTTTTCTCTTTTCACTTTTCTTCTGATATTTCTTGAGTTGTTTTTGTTTTTGTTACTGCTTCTGCTTTCGGTTTCGCTGTCGTCGTTGTTGTTGTTAACCTTCTTCTTCTTCTTCTTCTTCTTCTCTTCTTCTTCTTCTTTCTTCTTCTTCTTCTTCTTCTTCTTCTTTCTTCTTCTTCTTCTTCTTCTTCTTCTTCTTGTATTTTCTTCTTCTTCTTCTTCTTGTATTTTCTTCTTCTTCTTCTTCTTCTTCTTTCACTTATCTTACTATTTAATCATTTTATACGAGATTGAATCACAGGTTACAATTTATGCCTTACGATAAACAGATCACAGTCGTAGTTAGTTCATAAATTTGCATTTTTTTAATCCATTGACTGTGCTGAGGAAGGGTGAAATTTGTATTGTTGATAACTTAAATATATAAGGCCTTAATAACATTGTAAAAGGTTATGCATAAATTTTGGGTAATTATAAGAGTTCTCTTCACTTACACTCATGCACTCGCAAATATTCTCTCTTCTATATATATATATATATATATATATATATATTATATATATATATATATATATATATATATATAGTTATATATATATATATATATATATATATATATATATATATATATATATATATATATATATATATAATATAATATATATATATATATATATATATATAATATATATATATATATTATATATATAATATAAATAAAAATATATCAAATTAAATAAATATATTTAAAAAAAAAAAAAAAAAAAAAAAAAAAAAATTTGGTTTAAAAATAAATATTTTAAAACTAAAATAAATATTTATTTAAAATATACTTTTTTCTGTGATAATATTAATATATATATATATATATATATATAATATATAGTTATATATATATATATATATATTATATATATATATATATATATATATATATATATATATATATATATATATATATATATATATATATATATATATATATATATATATATATATATATATATATATATATATATATATATATATATATATATATATATATATATATATATATATATATATATATATATATATATATATATATTAATAACTTCATGATGTTTTCTAAACTGTCTTTATGTTTCATATGTTGTTTATTATGTGTTATACCATTAGGCTGTGTTTATACCGCAAATTTTGGTTATATACTGATAATTTCATTAAACTTGGCACAATGCAATGCGTCACAAACTCGAGATTTGTCAACTCTGCAACGCTAGTTCGCTCGGCGGGATTTCTCTCTGCTTGGAATTGTGAACAAATGTGTAGTTTATAGCACGGTAAACTATGTTTATAGTCTGAAATTTGTAATAGAATTTGTTTTTTGTTTGTGTTTTCTTTATAAATTGGTGTTTAGGTCTATACTCATCTACATTCTATATTAGATTTATCTATGATCATGAATGAATTTCTGAAACAGTGGAATTTTAGAATACCATTATTGGAAGGTAAATAATAGTTCTTATTCTGTTTGTACATACTTTTGCATATTTTATATTACATTGCGAAAACTTCGCCCAATACTTAACATATTACCTAGAAGGACCATATAGCCTATGTTAGATTTACATGGTCTGTCACAATATTGCATTATAGTAAAATGTATAATTAAAATTTTATAGCAATGCCTGGCCTGTTGATTTACTGATGATCAATAAGTAATGCCAATATCAAAGAGTAGGCCTACTTATGCTAAAGTAAAAAATAAGGATATTTTAATTAAGTTGTGTAATTGTTGAGAATTACTACTTAACGATTTTTTCAGTTAAAAATGTTAAAAGTAAAAGAAAGTGATAGCATGATAATATATGTAGACCTTTAAGGCTGAATCTAGAAGCTTATAGTACCCCTGGTATTAATTCGATCTGGTACGATTCCTTTATTTTTCACTATATTGAAATATGAAGTCAAAATATGTTTAAATGCATTCT
>SEYY01006457.1:0-2500 GCA_009176605.1 Armadillidium nasatum | reverse complement strand
GAACTATATGGGAAAACTTGAGAAAGTTCACAGAGATGATATAGTTCAAATTTTAGTTGATCATTGCATTGAACAGGAGCATTTTATTATGGAGTAAATTTTTAAATTAAATACTGTTAACAGGATAAAGTGTTGGTATTCTTTGAATATATATTTAAAATTAATAAAATTAATTTCTGAGATAATACATTAAATGTTTTAGAACTGAAATGCAAATATCTGCATGCCACACTTTTAATAATAATAATTAAAATATTTGTCAGTTTTTAAATATTTTATGTTCTATGCGGTGAGCCTCTACATTGAAACTATAGGTAGTATTGTTAGTGATTTATACTTGTTGCTGGAATAGAATTCATTTGTAACAGGATAAAGTTTCTTCTTTCATATTCTATATTTCCAATCACATGAGTCTTGCAAAAACACTTTTTCAAAGTCAAATAGCTTTTTTTTTTTTTTTTTTTTTTTTTTTTTGGGGGGGGTATATATATATATATATATATATATATATATATATATATATATATATATATATATATATATATATATATATATATATATATATATATATATATATATATATATATATATATATATATATATATATATATCACAGATCTGTAAACAAGATAATGCAATTTTATGATTATCTTATTCCTAAATTATTTCCAAAGGAGGATTCGAATACCTACTTCATTCCACCTCAAACGGACGGCATACAACAGAAAAGAACCTAAGGAAAGTTCATTGAAAGGTACCGGAATATCAGACAAAAGTTTCGAAAACTTGGATTATATTCAAAACAAAATTTTAAAAGTGGAACTAAAAAATCTGTTAACAGTATCACATTGAATGAAGGTATTATATGTATTTTTTATTTGTTTTATTAAATAACCTACGAATTTTTTTTAATTTAAATAATTATATTTTAAAGTTAGGTAATAAATAAAAATCTATTAGATTATTGAATGAAAAATTGTCTTAAAATAATAAGATAATTTGGCAAACTTTTCAGGTGACTATTTGTCAGAGGAAGAATATTTTGAAAAGCAGCAATGGCAGAAATTTAATAGACAACCTTGGGGACTAGTTGAACAAATATGGAAGGAAACTTCTGCTAACAGAATATTAGTTATTCACCATAACTAATAAGTACCATAAGCAGTACTTTGCTTGATTGACCAATATTGGAGCATGCAAATGGATACATTCTGGTGATATATATATATATATATATATATATATATATATATATATATATATATATATATATATATATATATATATATATATATATATATATATATATATATATATATATATATATATATATATATATATATATATATATATATATATATATATATATATATATAGGCATGTCTTCTTAAAGTGGAAGAATTATACTATTCTATTTTTTTGTTTAATTAGGTAAACATTGATTTTACGACTGTTCGGCACTTCTGCTAAATTTTATCTCAAGTGGAATTTGAACAAAGAAAGTATTAAACATTTGATGATGGAGAGAATCAAAGATAAAACATGTTTTAAAAAGTGTTTATCCGGAAAATTCAGGAGGTAGCAGTAATTTATGTTTGCTTTCATTTTAATTAAGATTTTTATGAAAATTTACTTATTTGAAAATAGTAATTAATGATAATTATAAGATATTCATGTTTTACTGGAAAATGTTTTTATAAATCACATAGTTTAATGAAAGGCATGACCTCCATTATTATATATTAATGTTGAAATATAATTATGCCTATTATATTACAAAATTTAGTTTTGAGTAAGAGTGTGAAGTGTGTGTGTTTGTGTTAGATATTTTGTTATTAGTCCTTTAATTGTTTCAGACTAGAATCTTTCCAATAAAGTTTGAGGTCGAACTTTTATGATAAATTACAACTCATGAATACGGTTTCTTAGGTTTTAACATCCCTGTTTATTTTCTTAGGAGAAGATGCTGTGCTTTTGTATTTACTACCGTTGCTGCTAAAACCAAAAATAAATTTCGCTTCCATTAAAAAAGAACACATTTTGGAAACCTTACAAACGTGATATGCAAGAGGCTTTTGTGATACATGTTCAGGTAATTTTTATTGAATTATTAATTAGATTTTATTATACTTTGCTATTAACTAAATCGTAACAGTAGCAATATCGTCAGGCTTGTCCAGGTACTTTTATCTCTCTTCTTCTCATCTACATAAAAAAAATGGCGTCCGTTAACAGTTCCTCAGTTCCAACTAAAAATTACCTCTCATAAACTTCGTATTCTTCCCCATCACCACTTGGGATTTGTCGGCCACCGGTGATGAGGTTCATGCCGCCGAGGAACTGCTGATGTGTTCTCTTGCCGGTCTTTTTTTATTGATTTATGTAGCGTGCGCGGTCTTCAATCTAATTTCAACTTGTTGAAAACCACCTCTCTTCGTCTAAACCTTCAGTTCTTGTTCTTGATCGAAAGTCAGGTGTCTGAACTTTCTGACAGCAACTC
>SEYY01006456.1:0-5000 GCA_009176605.1 Armadillidium nasatum | reverse complement strand
AAAGAGTAATCTAAAATATTAAGGAAATTTAATAAAAAAGTAATCAGTGGCGAAATCGAAGGTGAAAAAAAATCAGGCAACCGTGGCATAACGGTTTGAAGATGTCAGTTTGATACTACTACTCATACTAGGTCATAAAAGGTTAATGACAGTGGGATGCGAACGGTTTTTTTATTTGCAAAAAATAAAATTTTTTGGCAGTCAACTGTCTTAAATGAGCCGAGATCTTTGACCTTAAATCCAAGAATGAGAAAAACTTCTTAGAAATGAGGAGTTTATGAAATATTTTTAATACAAGAGGGAAAGACAGACATAGAAATATAAAGAGTCATTCATATATGAAACTAGGAAATAGATTAGGAAAGGACAACAAGGAAGAGATTAGTAAAGAACTACTAGGAAAGAGATTAGTAAAGAACAACAAAGAAGAGATTAGTAAAATACAACAAGGAAGAGATTAGTAAAGTACAACAAGGAAGAGGTTAGTAAAGTATAACAAGGAAGAGATTAATAAAGTATAACAAGGAAAAGATTAGTAAAGTACAACAAGGAAGAGATTAGTAAAGTACAACAAGGAGTAGTAAAGTACAACAAGGAGTACTGTACATAAATGAACTTAACAACTTTGCAGAATAAAGGGGAATAGATTATATCTAACAGAGTATTAAAATAATACTCTGTACAATAACATAGATAAGGATAATCTAAATATTAATCTAAAACTACTGCTACTATTACTATTACTACAACTATATATATATATATATATATATATATATATATATATATATATATATATATATATATATATATATATATATATATATATATATATATATATATATATATATATATATATATATATTGTGTAAAGAAGGAAAATCCTAAAATTTTTATTACAATTTACACTTAAAAGCGAAACTTAAAATAATAAAATGAAGGATTGGGAATTTTCTTCCTTCGTATTTATTCTGAAAACTTTGAAAGAAATATTAAAGGACTTGCAGGGGTGACACTTCAATTTTCCTTCAACAGAAAATGGAATCTTTTTCTTTTTGAGGAAAGGAGGAGAAAGAGAGAAATAAAAGACATATATAGAGAGAGAATCAAGCAAGAAGAGAAGAATGAAAGAAAAATATATTAATAAAGAAATAGGATATTATGGCTAGTAAAAGCAGATGAAAATGAAGATGTAGAAGAGAGAGAGAGAGAGAGAGAGAGAGAGAGAGAGAGAGAGAGAGAGAGAGATAGATAGATAGATAGATAGATAGATATTTAGATATATAGATAGAGAGAATGAAATGAAATGAAAAAATGGGAGATTTGTGATAGTAATATAAAAAAAAGAGAGAGAATGAAATAAAAAGTGGAAGATTTGTGATAGTGGTAGAAAAGGAAAAAAGAAAGAGAGAGACAGAGAGAGAGAGAGACAGAGAGAGAATGAAGAATGAAATGAAATGAAATGAAATAAAAAATGGGAGATTTGTGATAAGTGGTAGAAAAGAGAGATAGAGAGAAAGAAAGAGAGAGAGAGAGAGAGAGAGAGAGAGAGAGAGAGAGAGAGAGAGAGAGAGAGAGAGAGAGAGAGAGAGAGAGAGAGAGAGAGTGAAAAGAATATTTTAGAATGAGAAAAAGAAAGAAAGTTAGACAAACAGAGAGGCAAAATCGGAAAAATGAGAATAAAACGATCAGAAATTAAAAATTCAAAACATTGATTTAATGAACTCAAAATAATAATATAAATATTTAATTAATTAGTTAAATAATAAATAATATTGAAAATTATTATAATAACAGTAATAATAATAATAATATTAATGCAAATAATTATAATAAAATTTGCAATAATAACTATAATAACTATAAGAATAACAATAATAATAACAAAAATAATAATTATAATTAATAATAATAAATAATTATAAAATAATAATAATATTATTGACAGTATACTAACAATTATAAAATATTAATAATAACAATATTAGCAATAATAATAATAATAATAAAAATAATAATAATAATAATAATAATAATAATAATAATAATAATAATAATAATAATAATAATAATAATAATAATAATAATATTAATAATAATAACAATAATAATAATAATGATAATAATAAAAATAATAATAATAATAATAATAATAATAATAATAATAATAATAATAATAATAATGAATATGAATAGTAAAATGAATAATAATTTAAATAACATGAAACATATGAATAAGGAAATGAATTATAATAACAGTGGCATAAAGGTTTCCTTCCTCAAGAGTGAAATATTGTTGCAGTCTTTGAGGTCTTCGTCGTTAATTCTGTGTCAGGTGTTTTCAGAAGTCTCATATAAGAAAATTGAGGCCGACGAAAGCGATGAAGGAGGAGAAAATGATTTTTTTTTTTTTTAGTTTTTCTTTCATTATTTTTATATTTAAAAAATGTAAACCATAAATATGTCAGTTTTTTTGTTTTTAAAAATTTTTTCTTATATTATATATATAATATATATATATATATATATTATATATATATATATATATATATATATATATATATATATATTATATATATATATATATATATATATATATATATATATATATATATATATATATATATATATATATATATATATATATATATATATATATATATATATATATATATATATATATATATATATATATATATATATATATATATATATATATATATATATATATATATATATATATATATATATATATATATATATATATATATATATATTATATATATATATATTATAATTATAATTATTTATAGCTATATTACTAGCTATAATCTCCTAATCTCTTTATCTATATGATTATTTTTCATTCATTCTTTCTCTTTAGAAAATGTAATAATCTTCCTGGTTCCTCTCTATCACGCTCTTTCTGCCATTTTGCAAAAAATGTTAACTCTAATTTTTGATTTTTCCTCTTTCCCTTCTCTGGTATTTTTTGACGGCTCAACAACCGTTTTGCTTTCTTCTGAAGCTGGACTCTTTGTTCAAACTTTTGCTTCTTATTCAACTTTAGACGGTTCTAGAGCTATTTCTCCTCCTTTAACCCCTTCAAACTCATTTATGCTTAAAATTGTAATTTCTTCTCATGCTTCTGAGCTTGCACTCTGCCTTGGTAAACTATTTCGTTTCTGTCTTTCTACTTCAACCTTACCTACGTGAGCTCATTCAACCTGTTACGAAGTAGGGAGAACCTTCTTAACTCTCCAACTATAGTCCCATTTCTTTAACCCGCGTTCTTTTTAAAGTTTTCTAATTTATCCTTAATATGATTTGGAAGCATCTCAATTCTTCTAATCTTATCTCTGATCGCCAGTATTTCTTTTGAAAAAAACACTCTACTGGTGATCTTCTTTCCCTTCTCTATGACACTTGGTACTCCATTCTTCGACCTTTTGGTGGGTCTTTTGCTGTCGCGCTGAACATATCGAAAGTCTTTGATAGTCTCTGGCATAAAGCTTTGATTTCTAAACTTCCCTCTTTTGGAATTTCTCTTTCTCTCTAATTTTTTTCCGGTCGTTCTATAGGAGCTATTGTGCTATTGTAGACGGTCACTGTTCACCTTTAAATGTATTAATAGTGGTGTTGATTAGTGTTCTGTCCTACCCTCAACACTTTTTTACTTTTCATTAATGTCCTACTCTCTCTATTACTTCATCACCTACCCACTTTTATGCTAATGACTCCACATTTTATTATTCTTATCAATTTGAAAGACGCCCCTCCCACACAGCAGTTAATTGACGCTAGAATGGAAGCCTTGGAGCAACTAACCTTTGATATTTCTCGTATTTCAAAATTGAGGCAGATAAAACAAGTTTGTTTTCAGTGTCTCAAAAACTAAGTTTCTCTATCTCTCTACTAGACTCAACCTTCCACACAATTATAACATCACTTTCTTCGAAAACACACAACTCTAATCTTCAACTGTTCTTAATATTCTAGGTTTCTTTTACTCGTGATCTTTCTTGGAAGGAAGGTTATATTACTTCTCTTTCTCTAAAAGCTATTAAAAGGTTGAGTGCTCTGAGGCGCCATTAGAATTTCTTCAATCCACCCCAGTTGCTTTCTTTTTATAGGGGGCTCTTCATACCAAGGGTGGTTCTACTCATATAGCTGTCCTTGAAAATGTGGAGTCTAGGGCTTTTCGTCTTATCAACTCTCGCGCTCTCACTAATTCCATCCTGTCTCTTTCTGCTCGTCGAATTGTCGAGTCACTCTCTCTATATTATCCTCTTACATGTGATATTGCTCTTCTGAACTCTCATACCTCCTCCATTGAGGAGAGCTCTTGCTGCACGCCTTTCTACATAGTATCATCCGTTTTTTATTCAACTGTCTTGACCGCTATGCTGAATCATAAATGTACTCTACAGGTAAAATCTGGAACACACTCCCTTTTTTAATTTTTCCAACTTCCTTCGACATTCACACTTTCAAACTCCGCATCTGGACATGTCGGCCTTTAACGATCAGGTCCGTTATTTCTTCAAACTTTTGTGGAAATATAATATATATATATATATATATATATATATATATATATATATATATATATATATATATTATATATATATATATATATATATATATATATATATATATATATATATATATATATATATATATATATATATAAAATACGTAAAATCTTCTTCCTTTTGTGAATCACTGTTTAGAAAAAATTATCCAAAAATTATAAGTAAACATACACTATTCATCTTTACTCAGCGAAGTCGCACATTTTACTGACGAAAGTGTCCATACATCACTTGCAGTTTAATAATATTATATTCAAAAAATGATGTTACAACAGGTTTTGATAAAGATTTGCTCATCTTTTGGGAATGTAATTGCCATTTTGAACAAACTTTTTAAGTTGTTCATGAACGTACAGTAAGCATGCTACCATTAGCTGTCACCTACTTCCTCTAATATACAATCCA
>SEYY01006455.1:37500-42398 GCA_009176605.1 Armadillidium nasatum | reverse complement strand
TTCAAATCTAAATTACAGTTCTTACCATTTTATAAACTAATGATATCAATAACTATATTTCGTACTTATTAAAAATTCTCATAAACAGTGAAGTGTTTTATATTAAGAATCTAACCTTTATAATTATAAGCAGTAGACGTACATATTTATAATTGGAGTCAACTATATTATTATTAATACTAACAGTTTTATGGCTATTGATTTATGAAGATATAATTTAACACTAGATACCTTCAAGCATATATATATATATATATATATATATATATATATATATATATATATATATATATATATATATATATATATATATATATTATATATATATATATATAACATCTCAATTTACACCTAAAACACCTAGGAAACATAGCCACAACATACCTAACCCAAATATACAACAAATCTTACACATACAACTTCATCCTTGCAATATGGAAGAAGGCAATAATTGCCCCCAAACTAAAACCCAGGAAAGATCCAAACCTTCTATCTTCATACCGTCCGATCTCCCTCCTATCCACACTATGCAAACTCTTAGGAAAAATCATTCATTCAAAAATCCAACCACTAATGCAAACCCCACAATTTCAACACGGATTCTGGAAATCCCACTCAACCACCACGGCCTTTACCACTATCTCGCAAAACATAATAAATGGCCTGAACAAAAAACATCCCACAGGACCATACTCATTGTCATCGACATCAATAAAGCATTTGATACAGTTCCTAAGCATAACCTCAAACAAAAAATCATACATTCACCTATACCCAACAATTATAAAAAATAGATTTCCAACTTCCTCTCCGATCGTACAGCTCAAGTCTCCAACAAAAACCATCTTTCTAAAACAGTAAAACTAAAAAATGGTGTCCCACAGGGAGCTATCCAATCCCCTCTATTATTTAACCTGTACACAGCAGACCTACCCACCCACAAACACCAGATTTAAAACTAATAACATATGCCGACAACATATCCATTACGATACAAAACCCTTCCATACCCACAGCCACCACACTCACTCAATCATACATCCAACAATTGGAAACATGGCTAAAATCAAACAGAATGACAGCTTCCCCCGAAAAATCCTCAATTTCTCTCTTATTACTACCGATAGATACCAATCTTCTCTCCACCCCCCACCCCCCGTAAAACTAAATAATACCCTCATTCCTTTAAACAAATTTCCAAAGATCCTAGGTCTCACATATGACACACTCTTCACCTTCTCAAAAAACATCCAAAACATAACCAACACTGCAAACAGGAAATTAAACATCATTCGAACACTGTCACATAACAATTTCAGTAACGAACTAACCACCCTCATCATAGCATACAAACAGTTCATCAGACCAACACTTAATTACGTATCTCCAGCCTGGTACCCTGGCACCTCACCCTCAAACACAGAGAAATTAAAAAAAAAAAATACCGCTCTTCGAATCATCACAGGTTGCACTAGAACCACTCAAATTCAGCATTTACACGAAGAAACAAAAGTACTCCTGATCCGTGTTCACCTAGACATGATAGGAACCCAATTCTACACAAACACCCTAGACATATCACACCCTTGTCACTATACCCTACAAGACCACACAAGATACCGTCAAAATTACCTCTATCATCCTCTGCCCAATACTACAGTAACATATTCAGAACCATTCCACCTGCTGCAAACAACACACCACAAATCAAACACATGCACACCATCATAACACTAAATTATGTCAACACGACAACCAAATCATCTTCTCAACTAACAACCCCCCGACATTTCAAATACACAAAACACATTACCACGCAAAACCCAAATTACCCTATTCAGATTAAGGTCAGGCCACCACAATAACCTATAACCATACAAACATAGATTCAATATACAAAACACACTGTCCCCAATATTTCAAAGATGTTTGCGAGAACCAGGCACAACAGAGCACCTCTTTTTGAGATGCCCCTCCCTTACACAACACAGAACCCTCCATCACATCTCCCCTCTGAGAGACTTTTGGGTACGGCAGGTGGCCGTTGCGGATTTCCTAAAGGCAGTGTGGCCCTTCCAGTGAGGAAGGTCCATGGGGAAAAAAGTAAAGTATATATATATATATATTATATATATATATATATATATATATATATATATATATATATATATATATATATATATATATATATATATATATATATATATATATATATTAGGGTTATGACTACATAGCCTTTTTTTATTTCGAACTGACTGCTATGTCATGGAGTGAATGTCTGCATAATAAACATTATGGTGAAGCTTATTTTTTATTTCTTTGAAAAAAGTTGCCCCAGGCTGCCAATTGAAAATTTTCATTTCACGCTCAAATAGAAAATTTTTCTTTCAGTGTGGAAATGACTGTCGTGAGAGGTGGATGTACTACGTACATATCAGTTTCGAAATTTTGGTGCTTTTTTTATTTAAATAACAATGCCTTAGATTTACATTGCTTATTTTTTAATTTTATTGTTAGAAAGTTAATCATTTTTAATTAATTTCTCGTTTTATATTTCAGATTAACTGTATAATAAAAATTTGTAATTGTAATCGAACTCAGTAGTTTAGTGTAATGGCTGACTTTAAGTTACGTGGTACAATAGACAAGAATGCTAAAATTTGGACCAAAAACTTGCCAATTACGACTAAAGGACATAAAAGAAATTTGCCAAGAATTGAGCATTTTAAAGATTACGTGAGGTTACCTTCAAAGAAAGATGTTCTAGGATGTTACCATACACTACTTGATAATGAAAAATCGAAGCAAAAACGAGTTAAAATTATTCATGAGGAATTAATTAATTTATGGAAGAAAATGAGTTTTCCCATACTTAGTGAGCAAGCAATCATTGCTCGCATTAAAAAAACTAATAGGAGAATATGAGAGAAATCAGCGATATCCAAAACAAGAATTTAAGAAGACATTAAATTCTGTTTTTGACATTACAAAGACAGAAGGACAATGGTTGTGTCAAGAAGACAAGAAACTTTATGAAAAGTAGATCGAATCTGAAGGCAAAATAGGGTACACAACTCATAAACCAGCTCCAATTTCCTCGATTCATCCATCAAAAAGGAAGAGATTAACTACAAAAATTACTATAACTGTGCCAAAAGATGATATATAGATGACATATCAAGTACTTCAACCTCCGATTCAGATACCAGTTCTAATGTAAGCATCTATGAATGTCCCCCTAAGGCAAAAAAGAAATATTGTACGTCTGTGGCAACCTCATTAGTTACTGACCTATCACTTTCAACTAATAAAGCATCAAAAGTTTGTTTAGCTCTTGCACAAGAGGGAATAAATCTACCAACCCCTTCACAGTCTGGAATATTCAAACGTATGATTAAATGTGGAGAAGATCTAACGTTGAAAATAAAAAAATCTTCTTGCAAAAGGAAAAGATTACTGTTTGCATTTTGATGGAAAAAGGCTACCAACAGGAAAAGGAAACATAAAGCAACAAGAAGAGTATCAGGTTGTATTCCTTTAAAGTCCCACCAAAGAAATCAAATTAGGAGTAGTTAGACGTGAAAGTGGTTCCGCCGAAAATATATTTAAGGGAATTCGTACTATTATTGATGACTGTGATGCATGGTCTAGTATCAAAATGATCATTTGTGATACTACTGTTGTAAATACTGGCCATAACAATGTGGTTGTAGTTAGAATATAGCAAAAAAATGTTACAAATGGGTTTAAATATGCCTCAGTACATAGGTTGCCAACACCACTTTTTGGATAGAATACTAAGGCATGTTCTTGACTTCTAACTTAATAAGCATACCACAGGTCCTAATTTGCTTGAAATTTTTATCCAAAAACAAACTTTTAATTATTATCTAGCTTTTAGTAGTAAATACAGAGGTATTTGTTATTTTGAAAAAGGAAATAAAATAATTCTTTGCTGTTTCATCTCTTGTTTTGCAAAATTAAATTAACAGCACTACATTAAAAATTTTAAGTCTAACCCTGAGGGAACTTTCTTCACATTTAAGATAAATGATCGACATATTCTTATTTAGTGTCAAAAGTTATATATATATATATATATATATATATATATATATATATATATATATATATATATATATATATATATATATATATATATATATATATATATATATATATATATATATATATATATATATATATATATATATATATATATATATATATATATATATTATATATATATATATATATATATATATATATATATATATTATATATATATATATATAATATATATATATATATATATTTATTTACTGAGTGTTCTATTTCATTAATATAATTTTTAATTTGTATATTAATCACAATTTCAAAAGGTAAAATTCTCTTAAAAAATAAATAAATAAATAAATAAATTTTTTTTTTCTGTGAAATAAATTCAAACGATTTTGATTAGAGGGAAAAATAAATGTCCATTGATTTTCTCGTTGAAAATAAAAATAAAATTAAAAACAAAAATAAAAATTAAAATAAAAAATAAAAGTCCATTTAGATTGGATTTCCCTATGAGACATTTTTCAACCAATGAAAACTTAATATCAAAAATTGTTATTTTCATTCTTATTTTTATTTTATTTTTATTTTTTTTAATCTTTATTAAAAAGGATGAATTCTGTTCGATATTAAATTACTAAATTAAGATTTTCATTAAAAATTAAAATCCAATTTATGTGACAAATGAAATATAATAATAATAATAATAACAAGCTCATATGCGTATCCCTAAGGGATACACAAATGTTCTTGTTATTAGATGCATAATTTTAGGCGAAAGTTGAGGTTGAGGTGGAAGTGAAGACGAAGGCAGAATTGGAGGCTGAAGTGGAGTTGGA
>SEYY01006455.1:25000-27500 GCA_009176605.1 Armadillidium nasatum | reverse complement strand
TCGAGAATAGATGTATGTGTGGAACCACCCCAGATGTGAGATGCTTACTCCATACAGGGGCGAACAACACTTCTATACAGAGCAAGCAACTGGGGTGGCGTGAAAAATACCACGAAGGCGCCAAAGAACACCCAACCTCTTAGAAGCTTGTTTAGAAGAGAGAAATAATGTGATCTTTCCAAGAAAGATCACGAGAAAAAGAAACACCAAGAATATTAAGGACAGAGAAAGGTTTGAGTTGAATGTTTTCGAAGAAGATAATATCGTAGTTTTTTGGAAGATTGTGTCGAGTAGAAAGATGGAGGAATTGAGTTTTTGAGGCATTGAAAAACGACCATGTTTTCTCTGCCCCAATTTGAAATACGAGAAAGATCAGAGGTCAGTTGCTCCAAGGCCATCCTTCTTGAATCTATCAAATGCTGTTGGGAGGGACATCTTTTAAATTGAAAGGAGTAATGAAGGGTGGAGTCATCGGCATAGGAGTGTATAGGAGATGAAGTAATAGAGAGAAGGTCATTAATGAAAATTAGAAAAAGTGTTGGAGATAGGACAGATCCTTGAGGAACACCACTATTAATAGATTTATAGGAAAAACGGTGGCCTTCTATAACAGCTGCTATAGAAAGACCGGAAAGAAATTAGAGAGAAGGTCACAGAGAGAAGGATAGATTTCGAAAGAGAGAAGTTTGGAAATCAAAGCTTTGTGCCAGACTCTATCGAAAGCTTTCGATATGTCTAGCGCCACAATGAAAGATTCACCAAAATCCCGAAGATCTGAGGACCAAGAGTCAGAAGTAGGGAAAGAAGATCACCAGTAGAACGTTTTTACGAAAGCCATACTGGCGATCAGAGATAAGATTAGAAGAATTGAGATGTTCCCAAATCTTCCTGTTAAGGATAGATTCGAAAACTTTAGAAAGAACGGAGATTAAAGAAATGTTACGATAGTTAGAGGGTTGAGAGGGGTCCCCTTCTTCGGCACAGGCTGAATGAGCGCACGTTTCCAGCAAGAAGGGAAGGTTGAAGTAGAAAGTCAAAGACGAAATAGTTTACCAAGGCAGGGTGCAAGCTCGGAAGCACAAGTTTTGAGAACCGCAGGAGGAATACCATCAGGACCATACGCCTTCTTAGTGTTAAGCTCAGAGAGAGCAGAAATGACATCTTTAGAAGAAATTACAATGTTAGGCATAAATGAGTTGGAGGGGGTTGAAGGAGGAGGAATAGCTCCGGAATCGTCTAAGGTAGTGTTAGAAGCAAAAGTTTGAATGAAGAGTTCAGCTTTAGTAGAAGGTAAAATGGCAGTTGTGCCATCAGAAGAGACTAGAGGAGGGAAAGAGGAAAAAGCAAAGTTAGAGTTGACATTTTTTGCAAAATGCCAGAAAGGCGAGAGGAAGAGGAACCAGAAAGATTATTGCATTTACGGCGGAGAAAAGAGTTTTTGGTATCTCGAAGAATAGATTTTGCACGATTCCGGGATGAAATATAAGTAGCATAATTTTCTGGAGTTTGAAGATGAATGTAGTCTCTGAAGGCAGCTTTCCTGCGACGGATAGCACGAGATCAAGCAAAGTTAAAACAAGGTTTGTTAGGTTTAGTAGAAGGGAAAGAATATGGAATGTACGCCTCCATGCCAGAGAGAATCACCTCGGTTATGCACTCTGCACACTCCGAGGGACCCCTCCCACGAAAGCAATAATCATTCCATGGGAAATCAGAGAAGTACAACCGCAAGTCAGACCAGTTAGCAGCACCGAAATTGCCACAAACGTCTCCTCGCCGAAGGCGGGGGCCGTTCTTGCGGAAGACTTGAAGAGACAGGACAAGATACGGAGATAAGAAGGTGATCGGATGAACCCAGAGGAGGAAAGAGTTTAACAGTATAAGGAGAAAGAATAGAAGTTAGGAAAAGATCAAGTGAATGTTGGGTTCATCACCAAGACGGTCAGGATACGGGTAAGGAGTTGCACCAACTGCTCAAGGTTGTTCTGGATAGAAAAGTTGAAGGCGAGTTCACCAGCTGGATCATGAGAACTAGATGAAAGCCATTGGCGGTGGTGAACATTGAAATCACCTAAATGATGATTTCGGAGAAAGGAGAAGAAGAAGAATGTGCTCTATTTTGGAGTTTAAATAGTTGAAGAATTTAGGATAGTCAGTAGAATTAGGAGATAAATAAACAGAACAAATAAATTTAGTAGTAGAGTTGCAAGAAGAGTTTAAGCCATAAAGTAGAGAATTCAGAAGACTCCAAATTAGAGACACGAGAACAAATAACATCGTTGCGCACATATGCGCAACATCCGCCTTTGGCTGAAAATTGAGGATAGAGACATTAGGAGGTAACAGAATAAGGTTTGCTTTCAACACACTCAAGCACCTGAGTTTCGGTTAGAAACAAGAGATGAGGTTTAGAAGAAGACGGATGTGTTCGACAAAGGGAAAATTTGAAAAAATACCTCGAATGTTACAGAAATTAATGAAAAAAAGAAGACCGTCCACC
>SEYY01006455.1:12500-17500 GCA_009176605.1 Armadillidium nasatum | reverse complement strand
TAGAAACAGAGGAATGATTTAGATAAAGAAAAGAAAAATATAGTTTTCTTGTGTACAGATGGTGAGGAAGAGGATGGATGATATTTGGACTGGAGAAACTGAAATATATAGGTAGAGATAGCGTTTTACCACTACGCTACTGGCGGTTCAAAAGACAAATCCAAAGAGGAGGCTTATGAATTCACAAGAGCAACCTCCAAGGATTTCTCCCGACCGCGCTTGAGCGAGTGGCAAATGACCCGGGCTCGAATCAGCTCGGCTCGATTCCCCTATAGCAAACTTTAAACATTGATGTTTAATGTATTCGATCTGCGAGAGAGTTAGCAGACCTTAAATATTTATCTATCTATTTAGTTTGCGAGAGGAAAGGGGGGGCCGAGCCCGGGTCATTTGCCACTCGCTCAAGCGCGGTCGGGAGAAATCCTTGGAGGTTGCTCTTGTGAATTCAAAAGCCTCCTCTTTGGATTTCTCTTTTGAACCGCCAGTAGCGTAGTGGTAAAACGCTATGCTTTTGTGCTATAGGGCCCGGGTTCGATTCCCCTATAGCAAACTTTAAACATTGATGTTTAATGTATTCGATCTGCGAGAGAGTTAGCAGACCTTAAATATTTATATATATATATATATATATATAATATATATATATATATATATATATATATATATATATATATATATATATATATATATATATATATATATATATATATATATATATATATATATATATATATATATATATAAATAAGGAAGAAGCGTTCTTGTGGCGATGAAATTATCCACATTGGGTATATTCTCATCTCATTATGGTGCCCAATAGTAGGCACTTTTTCGCGCACATCGTCAACTTCTTCTACACTGAGTTGGCTCTCTTTTCGCACAAAATAAAACTATTACATACAACACGTCATTTATAAAAAAAAGAGATAAAAATAATTATGTATCCTGAGCGGTGGCTTCGGAGAAGCCTAAAGGGGTGGTTTCCAAAAATAGCCACTCATCCACCCTTTCCCCAATCACCAATTGGGACTCTGTGGAATTAGGTGATTAGGTTGTTGCCAACAAGATTTTTTCAACCGTCTTGTCCTTATGAACTGTCTAATATTTTTATTAATTTGTACAACATTCGCATGTTCAATCTAATTTTCCATTGTTGAACATCATCTCTCTTTTTCTAGACTTTACCTCTTATTCTTGACTGAAACTTAGATGCTTGAGTGTTTGATAGCAAACTCATTTCTGTTTTCTCCCACAGTCTCTATCCTCAATTTTACGCCAAAGGAGGTTGTTGTGCATACGTGAGCAAAGATGTTGATTGTTCCATGTTTCTAATTTAGATTCTTCCAAATTTTCCACCTTGTGGCTTAATTAAGCTCTTTTTCCATTCTAGGACTAAATTTATTTATTCTGTTTATTTATCTGATAATTCTACTGACTATCCTAAATTCTTCGACTTCTAAATTGCAAAATAGATCACATACTCTCTTCTTATCCTTTCTCTGAAATCATCATATTAGATGATATCAATGTTCACCACCGCTAATGACTTTCTTCTAGCTATCATGATATGCTGGTGAACATGCTTTCCATTTCACTATTCAAAATGACATTGAACAGTTAGTGCAATTCGTATCACTGATTGACTTGGAGATAAACCCAACATTCTTGACCATTTTCTAACTTCTAATACTTTTCATTATACTGCTAAACTCTATGCAACTCTGGGCTTCTCCGATCACCTTCTTATCTCTGTATTATATTCTGTCTTTTCTAGTCTTCCGCAGGAAAGACCTCCGACTATTAGGAGAAAACGTTTGCGGTATTTTGGTACGGCAAACTGGTCATACTTGCAGATGTATTTCTTTGATTTCACATGGAATGATTATTACTTCCGTGAAAAAGGTCCCTCGGAGTGTGAAGAACACATTACCGAGGTGATTCTCTCCGGTATGGAGGCGTACATTCCATATTCTTTCCATTTTACCAAACCTAACAAACTTTCGCTTAACTATTCTTGTAGGGATATTGTCTTCAGGGAACCGTCGTTTTCAAACTCCAGAAACTCACGTAACGTATAATTCATCGCGGAATCTAGCAGAATCTATTCTCCTTAACACCAAAAACTTTTTTTTTCGTAGAAAATACAATAATATTTTTGGTTCCTTTTCCACACTCTTTCTTGCATTTTGCAGAAAAATATCAATTCCAACTCTGCACCTTCCTCTTTTCCTTCTCTAATATTTTCTGACGACACAACTGCTTTTTTCTCTCTAATGCTGAACTTTTCTCTTAAATTTTTGTTTCAAATTCAACTTTTGACGATTCCGGAGCTGTTCCTCCTCCTTCAACCCCCTCCAACACATTTATGCCTAAAATCATAATTTCATCTGAAGACATCATTTCAGCTTTCTCTGACCTTAATACTAAGAATACGAACGGTCCTGATGGTATCCCTCCTGTGGAACAAATTTAAGCTTTGAGCTTGCACCCTGCCTTGGTAAACTATTTCGTTTCTTTCTTTCTTTTTCTGTCTTCAATCTCTTCACTTCTTGCTGGAAACATGAGATCATTCAACCTGCGACGAAGCCTCTCAACTATCGTTCCATTTATCTGACCTAATTTCTTTTTATAGTTTTCTAATCTATCCTTAACAAGAAGTTTCGGAAACACCTCATTTCTTCAAATTCTTCGCAAATATGATATCGGAAGAAACGCTCAACTAGTGATCTTCTATCCTTTCTCTCTGTCTGTTGGCTCTCCGCTCTTCGGCATTTCGGTGAATCTTTTGCTATCTCGATGGACATATCGAAAGCCTTCGATAGAGTTTGACACAAAAGCTTTGATTTCTAAACTTCCATCTTTCCGAATCTATCCTTCACTCTAATTTCATTTCTAATTTCTAATTTCTATAGCAGCTGTTGTAGACGGCAACCGTTCATTCTTTAAATTTGTTATTAGTGGTGTTTTTCAGGTGTCTGTCCTGTCCCCAACACTTTCCGTACTTTTCTCTCTATTAGTTCATCACCTATCCATTCCTATGTTAATGACTCCACCCTTTATTACTTCTTTCAATTAGAAAGACGCATATCTAACAGCAGTTAATTGAAGCCAGAATGGTGGCATTGGAGCAACTAAGCTCTGATCTTTCTCGTATTTTGGATAGGAGCAGAGAAAACATGGTTTTTTATTTTCAAAAACTCAATTTTTCTATATTGGAAAGATCACATTACTTTTCTTTAGTAAAAACTTCTAAGAGACTGAGTGCTCTAAGGAGACTTTGTGATTTTTTCACCCCACCCCAGTTGTTTCTTCTATATAGGGGCGTTGTTCACCAATTTATGGAGTATGCCTCACACATCTGAGGTGCTTCCACTGATACAGCTATCCTTGAAAAGGTGAATTCAAGGGACTTTCGCCTCATCAACTCTCCAGCTCTAATTAATTTTCACAGATTTCATTCTGCCTTTCGAATTGTTTCTTCACACTTTCTATACTGTGGATATTATTACGGACATTGCTTGATCAACACAATTCTCTTCACATTTTTATCCTTTCTCTGTCCAATTCTCTAAAATCAGACTGAACCACTTTTCTCAAACTTATATGTACTCAACTGGTAAAGTCTGGAATACACTCCTTTTATCTGTTTTCCCAACTTCCTTTTTACATGCACACTTTCAAACGATGTGTATTTGGGCATGTCGACCTTTAACGATCTCCATCTGTTATTTTCCCAACTACGGTGGAAATTGGAAGGCACCCGGCATTTTAACTCCGAAGTAGAAATAATAAATATATATATAATATTATATATAATATATATATAATATATATATATATATATATATATATATATATATATATATATATATATATATATATATATATATATATATATATATATATATATATATATATATATATATATATAATATATAATATATATATATATATATATATAATCAAGAAAAGTATAGCAAAAAATGAACGAAGTATACTCATGAATTAATTGAAGCCTGAATTGAATAACTATCAAGCAGCTACACCTTTACATTTCACTATCAATTAGTGGTTCCTTTCTCACTTTAGGTTACATGATTTCATTAATTTTGCTGCTGCTGATCTCGATATGCTGAACTGACAGTCACTCTGAGCACATGCATATATGTTTTTTATGTATATGTATGTATGTATGTATGTATGTATGTATGTATGTATGTATGTATGTATGTATGTATGTATGTATGTATGTATGTATGTATGTATGTATGTATGTATGCATGTATGTATGTATTTGAATGTAGGTATAGGTTAGGGTCTATACAGGTGTAATTATGTGCATATGTATGTAAGTGTATGAATGTGAGAATCACGCATGTGTGGATGTACTGTTGATGTGTTTCAGTAATTGAATCAGAATGTTTGTTTTTTTTAATGATAGAAAGCTGTTTGCATTTTGTCACTAAGACTTGTACTACTTTATATATATATGGGTTTCCAGTTATAGAGGGTTTTTGTTTGATACTTTTCCCTACCAACTAAATTAGTATGTTTAGAATTTAGATGATAGAGTGTGCACACGTTTATTTAGTCTCAGCTGTGTTTAAGTGAATACTGTACAATTATTAAATTAGTATTATTTTGGATTCATTTTAGATGTAACATGAAAATGGGAGATTTACAGTGCATATAATTATTTATTGTACGTTTTTTATTTGTTATCTTAAGAGGGATAATGTAGTATTCATATATGTTTTTATTTGTATTTTGTTTTGTTATTGTTTATTGCATATTTTTTAATTTCTATTTGTGTTTATTGCAAAGTTTGCTGTTAGTACTCATTTTTTATCTTGATTTCAGCTACTCTTGATAATGACTACAGCTAGTAGTTGAAACGTCGAGTTTTCTTATAAATATGTTAATAATAAAGATCTTTAATTCATGAGTATACTTCATTCATTTTTTGCTATACTTTTCTTGATTAAAATTAAGCTCAAAAG
>SEYY01006455.1:2500-7500 GCA_009176605.1 Armadillidium nasatum | reverse complement strand
AAAGGAATGAGACCGAACAAGTTTTTTTTTATATATATATATATATATATATATATATATATATATATATATATATATATATATATATATATATATATATATATATATTATATATATATAGAGGTGTACCGGATAGTAATTTTTTACTATCCACGGATGCGGATGCGGATGCGGTTAAGGATATTCAATTGCGGATAGTTTAATTTTTTAGGAGTTTTTGCCATAGATTCTTGGAATTTTAAATATAATATCCAGAATCTATGTTACCAGGGTGTGGGACGGGGACCCAACTCTTGAACACCCCACCAACCTCTTTCCCCAACCTCAACCCATTTGGAAAAAGGTTATATATATATATATATATTATATATATATATATATATATATATATATATATATATATATATATATATATATATATATTATATATATATATACAGTAATTCAGTATTACCTTCACACTTCACAGTTTCACATTTTCCATTTGAAGTTAATAATTGGTAAGTTATTTTTTAGAAATAAAATCTTTTGGGCTCTTTCAGGTGAAAGTTTGGTTCGCTTTTCGTCGTAAATGAGGCCTGCTCCACTGAAAAGACGCTCACTAGCAACACTAGTTGAAGGACATGCTAAATAAGTCCTTGCCAGCTCAGCAAGAAAAGGAAAACTTTTGCAATTTTCTCTCCACCAAACCAGTTGGTCTTTATCTGCCTCCAAACGTGGGAGTTTCAGATAATTTTCAATAATCGATATTGTATCCTTTGACACTTCTGACTGTGATTCTTCATCGCTGCTGGAAGCTAGAAGATCTTTCATTGATTTAGCAATGCTTAAGCTAACAGATTTTGTTTCTTTTTTATCTGAGAGCTTTGGCTTTTTCTTGAAAGGCGTTATTTTAGCTGTTTCTATCATCTCATCGCATAAGCATCCTAATTTGATTTTAACATTCTGAGAAACAAGTGGTTTAAAAATTTTTTGTTTTGTACCTAGGATCTAAATAAGGTTGCAATTGTATAAGCATCATATTATTCCAGATTTTCAAATCTGTCGTTCATCTCCTTCATTAATGTTTCAGTCATCCTTGAAACTCCCTTGAGACTTAATAACATTTGTTAACACAACTTTCAATGTTGAAACAAGTGGTATCACATCTGACAAACATGATTCAGCTGAACTTATAGTCTTTGTTAATTCTTCAAAAGGCTTAAGGATATTAATACAATTATTTAAAATGTCATTTTCGTCAGCTGTTAGAGGCTTTATTTTTGTGCTGCTTGAAGCATAAAGGCAAATGGCCTCATTAATTTCGCTCATCCTCTCAAGCATATGCAAACTATTCCAGCGTGTTTGAATATCTTGCATGACAGAAAGTGGACGAACATTTAATCTTGTTTGTATTTTCTTCAGCTCATTTTGGGCTACAATGGAGTGATTGAAATGCGTAGCAATTAACCTACATTTGGTTATTAAATCGGATACACATTTTTTACTCATAATGGAATTTTTAACTACTATCTGAGTTTGGTGTGCAAAGCAATCTACATTTTTCACTCTTGCCAGAGAAAGTGCTTTTTTTTATATTTGTGCCCGAATCTCTGACTACGCAGTGCACTTCATTTAATGAAATCTTCCATTTTGTCAGCATCTTTTCAAATACAGTTTCAAGATAGTCGCCTGTATGGCGCTCAGAAAGAGGTTCTGCATTCAATACAAAGTTTTGCCTTTGAAAGTTTTTATCGATTGCATGATACGTAATTTTTTACTATCCGCGCATGCGGATGCGGTTGCGTTGCGGATATCCAATTGCGGATATCCACGGATGCGGATATTGGAAAAATGATGCGGATATCCGCAGTTGCGGTTGCGTATGCGGATATCCGGTCCACCTCTATATATATATATATATATATATATATATATATATATATATATTATATATATATAATAATATATATATATATATATATATATATATATATATATATATATATATATATATATATATATATATATATGATGTGGTAGTCAAATGGTTCGCGTGTCGGTCTTGTAGAAACTAGTTCCAAGTTCGAATGCGAAGAGGAAGTGTACTGACATTGCAGAGAAGTTAAGAATTATTTTTTCAATATTCAAATTGGTCTAGAGGTTAAAGTATCAGAATGTTCGGAATATTTCTAGTTCAAATCCCATTACGTGTTATGAAGATAAAAGATGGTTTATAGAGAGGTCTGGAGTAAAGCAATTGAATATTCTGTCACTAATCCTGTTTATTGTATATATGGATTTTGTAATAAGGAGAGCAAACGAGGAAGAGCAAGATTTAGAAAGGAATATAATGTCCTTTGCCGATGATTTGGCATGTTGGAGCGAAGATCAAGAGAGATTAAGAGAGGTGATAAGTTTTGTTGAAAAATTAAAAGAGACGGTATTAAGCATAAATGTGGGAAAGACAGAACTATTAATAACTAGAAGGGAGGAGTTTGCGTTGGAAGTGGATGGTGAGGAAATGAGGATGGTGGAGAGATTCGAGTATTTGGGAGGAGAGTTCACAAAGAGAAGGAAGGAAATATGCAAAAAATTACTAACAGGATGGAGAAATATGGAATAGTGATGAGGGCTCTGTACTCAAGTCTAGACCGACAGAATAATGGATTTAGGAGTAAAGAAGGTAATTTTTGAAAGAAATCTAAATCCAATCTTGCAATATTGGGCAGAGACATAGTGTGCAACAACAAGAAAGGAAAGCAAAATCCAAGCGGTAGAGATGAAAGTATTATGGTTGATAGTTGGAAGGATAAGGGGGGAGAGGTAAAGAAGAGAAAGAATTAAAGAAAGCATAGGTGTAAAAACAATCATTCTCAAGAAAGAAGCGGCGAGACTGAGATGGTTTGGACATGTATGGAAGATAAAGGAGAGAGGCTAGGAAGAGGTGGGAGCGAACTCCTAGTGGGAAAAATCCGAATGGAAGACCCAGGAAGAGATTGATGGAGTTAGTTCAGGATTCATTAAGGCGACATCAACTGCCTGCAGTTTAGCAGCTGGTGAGAGGTGTAATTTTGGACGAGAAGACCAAGATGAAGGCGAGTGATAGGCCCCGCTGACAGGCTCCTAGAGCCTTACTGGGAGCGGATATATATTATATATATATATATATATATATATATATATATATATATATATATATATATATATATATATATATATATATATATATATATATATATCCCTTCTGGTTGGAAAATTTAGGAACCACATGGAATTTGCCAGAGCTTGGAAGTCCATTCAAGATATTCAGTAAGATGTAAGTCTGCACACAGTGCTTACGTTAAAGAGAATGAGTAAAATAGATGAAATAAATGTATTCCAGACTTTATTAATTGTATAAAGATAAAAATGATTATATCGGATAGGTCTTTGGTCAGAGAGTATACTAGGGGAAGAATGATATTGCGTATAAATTTAATAAAAAGAGGATTGTCCAATTTAAAAAAAAAATTAAATTCTTGACCGATTATTATAAAATTTGCTGGGTATGTTCGTTTTTTACACGCCGAAAAATAACTATATTTCTGACGTTTTCTTTATCTATAACGGTTTAAAAGTTGTGGAAATTTACCCTTGAAAAAAGTGGATATCGGGGCCAAACCACTGATCTAAATGACCTGAAATTGAACCGTATATTGACAAATCTATTGGCTACATTTTCTACGAAATGATTTTTGATATCTGTTTTAGAAAAAAAGTTACATGCCTTTGAATGTCACACTTGAAATTTTTTTAAAAAATTTTGGAAAATTTACCACCACGGACAAATTAATAATAATTAAAAAACTACATGTACACCTTTTACATTTTGGCAAATGTTTAGAAGAGGTACAAAGCTACAACTTTCTTTCAATGCCTCATTCAATGCTATTTGTTGTTTTCGAAATATAGCCTATCAAAATTGACAATTTTCAAAAAATAATTTCCAAACTTCAAAATTTTGAGAGGTTTTCAGAAAAGAACAAATTTCAATGAATGATCAATTAAAAGAAAGTTGTAGCTCTGTCCCTGCTCTAAACAACTGCCAAAAAGAAAAAAAGTTGTAGGTGTAGTTTTTTTGTTAATTTTTTTGTTCAGAAGTGTAAATTTTCAAAAATTTCAAAATAGTCGAACATTCAAGGGCATATAACTTTCTTTCTAAAACAGATATCAAAAAATCATATTCTAGCAAATGTAGCCAATATATTTGTGAATATACAGTTCAATTTTTATTTCATTTTTGCCATTTTTTGGCGTGGTATTCACCTTTTTCTAGGGTAAATTTTACCAAAAACTTAAAAACCGTTATAAATACAGAAAAACGTAAAAAATTTACTTTTTCTTAGATTGTTGAATTGCAAAGACTATGTAAATTTGAAATTAATCGGTCAAGAATTAAAACAGGGATTTTGTTTTTCAACCCTCCTCTTACGCGTTGAACGAGGTGGGAGAGGTTCGCTATTAGATAGTTCGGAAAAGTAGTGCCTGATGTAATATTGATAGGGGAGTGTTGCAGCCAATCGATGGCATATAAGAGACTGGAGGGAGCAAGTGAGAGAAGGAGAGCCAACTGGTGAAACGCTTTCGATTTCACCTTTTTGCAGAAGGTCTGTGTGAATGAACTACAACAGATGTTAGATTCATACTCTAATCATGGAAAATACAGAGCAAGCAACTGTGGTGGTGTGAAGAAATTCCCAGTACTCATCAGAACACCTTTCATTAGGAACTGGCATTGAGAGAAATGATACGCGCCTTGCAAGAAAGATCACGAGAAGAGTAAATGCAAAAAATAATAAGAAAAGGTGAAAGCTTGAGTAGTGTGTTTTTAGTGATGTTATAGTTGCCTGAAAGTTTGTACTGAATTGATAATGTGATTGAGTTTTTACGGCAATGTAAAAAACTATGTTTCTCTAATTCAAGTAAGAAAAGAAAGCAAACCGCGGCTGATTGGATTTGAGTGATAATCCTTTCAAAGT
>SEYY01006454.1:37500-42192 GCA_009176605.1 Armadillidium nasatum | reverse complement strand
TATATATATATATATATATATATATATATATATATATATTTATAATTTTATTTTATGCTGCTTAAAACTAAAATTTTACGTCAGAGTGTGTGTGTGTCACACACAGAAATATTTAAAATTCTCGTTGAAAGCGTTGCTCTACTACTTTCTCAACAAAAGTTTCTCACTGAGGCAGATTAATTTCTCTACAAAAAGTGTGTCACTGAGGCACACGATTCTCGAACAAAGCGAGTGAATTTGTCGGTAACAAATAGCGACGAAATAATAATAATAATAATAATAATAATAATAATAATAATAATAATGTCGGAATCTGTGGAAATTTGCAGTATAGGCTTTTGTTGGTGAAATTGTAGGCGTTTTGTGTTGGTCTGTTTAAGATTGTTGTTTTCTGTTGTAAAGAGAATCAACAATTTGAGTTCTTGTATCTTATGACGGATGTGACGTCACTGGTCACTATATGTTTTTGAGCAGAGTTTCGAAAACAGTTCTCAGCTTCAGAAGAGATAATGTATATCCGGTATTGATATTTTAGTCAATAACAAATATGGCTGAAGCCGTGTCTGTGTGTGTGTGAGTCAAGCAAAACCGGCTTTTTATCGGCTGTTGAATGCTTGTTAGCACACAAATGTATATACAGACAATTTTAATGTAATTGTTTGGAGAAAGTTGTAAGAGAAGAAAAGATTGTACACTGTATTTCGTGCTTCCTTTTATACAGATATTACATTCAACAAGCACGATGGTGCTTCTCTAGGAAACAAACACTTTTCGATTCTTTCGTTAAATCTTACGCAAAGAACAAGTATCAACAAATACATACAAACAAATGACAAAATGAATGTTATTGCTAACAGATCGTTATACATCTGTGATAGACCAATTTTTCGCACAGAAATTCCTTCTTTTATGCTTTCATTCAGCTTGCATATAATCAAATCTTTATCAATTAGTTAATCAGATGGCCAAACAAATTGGTTGATTGAGTTGTTCTACCTGACTCTAATGGTTGGAATTGGAATAATGATATCTATTAAAGAAAATTTATATACAAATTTTCTATAATCTTTCTACCTAGGGAAATTTGGTTTTTCACTTGGGAATAAAAATGCAATATAGCACTATATGCTATCCTACTACTATATATATATATATATATATATATATATATATATATATATATATATATATATATAGATTTTTACAAAATATTAACTTTACAATAGGGTCAACGATATATATATATATATATATTATATATATATCGCCTTTGTTTATCTCTATTTATAGTCACCTTCCACAAAGAACTGGGTTACACAATGGATTTTGGGGTGAAGTCGGCCTCGTTCCTTCGCACAGTCACTGGGGGAATGAAAAGTCTCTTTGTAGACCTGGAACTTCTCTCAAGGAAGACGGTCTACGCGACTGAAGTTCTGGTAGTTTATCGACCCTGGATGACGCAATACCTCGACGTAGCTTCTTCCTCAGTGCGATCACATGCGACGGCGATTATCGGAACCTCTTCTTATGGCGAGTTCCGACCCTTCAACGTCAGGAATGTTTCTTATAACAAATTCCTGGGACATCCGATTTTTGGAATTCTCTTCGATAACAAATTCCAAATTCCTTCTTCTTTCTTCACTTCGGGAAATGCGTTCGGCTATCTGGGGTTTCGGAGATGCTGGGCTCTTCTTTCTGACGACGACGTTTTTATTTATTTTTCTAAATTTTGTTATTTACTTCGCTACGCTATTTCTTCTATAATTTTAGCGTTTTAGCGGTTATTTCTTTTTCTGTGGACTTCTCAGGCGTTTCTTCTTTGATTCTGCCTGCTTGTTTTTTCTGAATTGGCTTCTGAAAAATACTGAATCAGTCCCTGTTCGGGCGCCAAATTACTGTGGCGTGGGAATCCCTTGTATGCTACCCTTGCATTCCTTTACATGCAACTTTTCTTTCAACTCGACCTGACGAATGATTTTCCTGATGGATTTTTTTTATAATATATTTTCTGCTAACGGCATCGGTTCTTTCCTTTTATATGGTCGATCCAGTAGCACTACAAGCACCACCACAATTTAATAGTATAAGATACAACCTTCGTCGGGATTAATATCGTTAAACGTAGACCACCAGGTTGGGGCTTCCAGGAATAATTTAGAACAATTGTATTTCCTTTATAGTTTATTTATTTGTCAAATGAATAGCTCGGCCCACGGTATCTAACTGGCTAAGTAAATTACTAAAAAGACTACTAAAAGATTACTGCAAATTACTTTAAATATACATAAAAGCTACAAAAAAGTTACAAAAAGCTACGGGTTACAAAAAAGCTACTGAAACATTAAAAGCTACGCCGAGATATTGCGTATCTTCTGAAAACAATTAAAAGAATATATATATATTTATATATATATAAATATATATATATTGTACAGTTTTTAATTCTAATATTCACAAATATATATATATATATATATATTTGGGAATAGTGCTAATTTGTTTTTCTGTTTTAGTTATAAAATTTTACTTGTTAAAATTTAATGTTTTCGAATATTTTGTAAATCATTTTGAAGGTCCTGTAAATCATTGAGGATGATTTACATAATGCTAAACAGCGAAGCAGTAAAGCAACCGGCTACTTTGGAGCTCATCGCATAGTGCGAATGGAGATCCATTTCAAAGGTAAGCCCAGCTTGTAATATTCTGGGCCGTCCATAGGGCGTATTTATATAGCCGTCCCTATATGACGTCAATTAGTGCAAGCGGCGGGCGATGTATCCTTTATAGATTAACTTAAGTTTCAATAACAACTTGCCCCACCTTAGTACTACTACCAAGAGTAATGACAATGATAATAATATTTGATAGAATAATTATAATATGAAGTATTATAATTATTAATAATTATTAATAATAATAGAATATAATAAGAAGTATTATAATTATTATGTCCTTCTTGAAAAGATTTACAAAAGATTCTTGTTAAATATAAAGCAAATTGCATATTGCAAAAATCCGGCTATATATATATATATATATATATATATATATATATATATATATATATATATATATATATATATATATATATATATATATATATATATATATATATATATATATATATATATATATATATATATATATATATATATATATATATATATATATATATATATATATATATATATATATATATATATATATATATATATATATATATATATATATATATATATATATATATATATATATATATATATATATATATATATATATATATATATATATATATATATATATATATATATATATATATATATTATATATATATATATATATATATATATATATATATATATATATATATATATATATATATATATATATATATATATATATATATATATATATATATATATATATATATATATATATATATATATATATATATATATATATATATATATATACTACCTGTGATAAAAGAATATAGCAATTTCCTCCGGATTATGGAGAAACTTAAATACACTATTCAAATTAATGGATACCATGACCAGGTGCAATGAGCTTGAAACTCCGCCATTCATATAAAATGAGGAGAGTAGAAAACAAATGTGAGTTTCAGGCTTCATTTCTAGAGAAAATGTAAGAATGAGCTTAGCAGCTAAGTTCTGTGTCAGAGAGTTGTTCACTGAAAGAATGAGACTGTGAAGAAACATGAGTCTCACAAATCTCATCAAAGGAGGAGGTTTGTAACTAAATATTTGCGAAAAACAATGTTCATTTTACTAGCGATGGTTGAAAAGTGAGGCAAAACTACTATATCAAGAAAAATTTAATGAAAGTAGGAAGGTTGGTAATTCTAAAAGTCAAATAATTCATTTCATTGAGGGCTGTAAATGTAGAACTACTAAAGATACTTGTGAAAAAAACAATATCTATAAAGAATAAGCAACTAGGCTGTTGAGATATATATCTATATATATATATATATATATATATATATATATATATATATATATATATATATATATATATATATATATATATATATATATATATATATATATATATATATATATATATATATATATATATATATATATATATATATATATATATATATATATATATATATATATATATATATATATATATATATATATATATATATATATATATATATATATATATATATATATATATATATATATATATATATATATATATATATATATATATGACCTTTATAATTTCAATATTGACTCAATATTTTACTTTAAAAATTCGTCCGTGACATTTTATCATTTAAGTAGTTTTTAATTTCATTTTAAATTTCTTTTTAATATTAATAGATTGATAAATTTTAAATAAAGCTTTTTATAAAGCAAATATGAGAGTTATGCTTCTCTCTCTGTCCACTTTTCACATTTTTTAAAGTTAATGATAATCTTATGTACAACATTATATATATTATATATATATATATATATATATATATATATATATATATATATATATATATATATATATATATATATATATATATATATATATATATATATATATATATATATATATAATATATATATATATATATATATATATATATATATATATATATATATATATATATATAATATATATATATATATAATATATTATATAATATATATATATATATATTAT
>SEYY01006454.1:20000-30000 GCA_009176605.1 Armadillidium nasatum | reverse complement strand
AAAATATAAATAATAACAGCAAAAGAAAAATAGCTGAATCCTTCTGCATACGTAACATACCAAACTATAACCAGAGCACAGGAGACTATAAAATAGATCATCTACAAAACGCCATGATGCTACGTTCTCCTTTCTACAAAACTATATACAACAACCAACCACAACATCGTACCACATGAGGCATCTTTAGCAAGACAGTCACATTATTTCGACCTGAAAGAGGCTCCAAAGAGGAGCGAAAGCTTGTTCGTTTAACTATGTGCAATTAGTGTTGCTTTAATTGGTGTTTTAAATAAAGTGTAATCTTTCATCCTGCATTGGCTAACCTAGGGTTTAATAAACAAATAATATATACAAATTGAGTGACCAAAACTCCATATATTATAATATATATATATATATATATATATATATATATATATATATATATATATATATATATATATATATATATATATATATATATATATATATATATATATATATATATATATATATATATATAATATTATATATATATATATATATATATATATATATATATATATATATATATATATATATATATATATATATATATATATATATATATATATATATATATATATATATATATATATATATATATATATTATATATCGGGCAGAGCTCTTTTCAAGGAGAGTTAATATATATATATATATATATATATATATATATATATATATATATATATATATATATATATATATATATATATATATATATATATATATATATTATATATATATATATATATATATATATTTATAGTGACATGAAAATCTTATGTAAAAGTTTATGTGGAAAGCAAAACAGGAAAACTCTTACATATATATGCTAAAATCGAACTCTCAGAATTATGTTTATTTGTTTTATTTATGCTTTTATATGTGTTTGCAAAATTTTTTACACAAGTATCACTACAAAGCAATATAAGCCTCATTTAGAGCTGTGAAATGTCATTTGATTCAAAATACTGAAGTTTGAAGGTATAACACAAGGAGAAACCGAAGTAAACCCCCAAGAACTCTGAAAGCTAAGAAAAAAACGAACAAGCAGAAAGAATCGAACTCTTTCTTCAAGATTTTGTGTCTATTTTGTGTCTTTATTTTGGAAAAGCAGAAGCAGGGCAAAATCTATAGAAAATTAGAATACTTTCCCCTCGAAAAAGAAAATTGTCTTTTAGAACAAACTATTGTATATTCGTAATTAATAAAAACAACAATATTTCCTTTTTTTCCTAATGATAATTTTAGGATCTCTTGCTTCTCCTTCTAAAAAAGATAATTATAAAAAAAACTTTTGGTTACTTTTTAATCAAGAGATATAAAGAGAAATTTGAGTTCTTCAATTCAAAAAGAGATATTTAAAACCAGTGGGAACTCTGGTATAGATAAAAGACAGCGCAAAATGTCTCTTAAAGAGATAATTAACATTTACAAACTTCAATCAACTATTACAACTTTGATCTATATATATATATATATATATATATATATATATATATATATATATATATATATATATATATATATATATATATATATATATATATATATATATATATATATATATATATATATATATATATATATATATATATATATATATATATATATATATATATATATATATATATATATATATATATATATATATATATATATATAATATATATATATATATATATATATATATATATATATATATATATTTTTTTTTTTTTTTTTTTCACCATACTTTCGTCCTGTCAGTAGGATCTTCCGAGGAAGATCCTTGGGTTTCTTGGCCCACGGCAGATACCGCTGGCTGGGCCAGGCCTATCGCGGATGCCGGAGATTATTAGTTATATATATATATATATATATATATATATATATATATATATATATATATATATATATATATATATATATATATATATATATATATATATATATATATATATATTACAGTATATATATATATTAGGGATGGAGTGAAGTATCGGTATCGGTATAAGGTATCGGCAGTATCGGCACATTTTTTGGTATCGGTATCGGTATCGGCATCGGGATCGGAAGCTCAGGTATCGGTATCATCAGTATCGGCTAAAAATGGCCGATACCGATACCGATACCAGATTTTTTTCGTCCCTTTAGCTTAATTAAATTGTGTAATATTATATATATATATATATATATATATATATATATATATATATATATATATATATATATATATATATATATATATATATATATATATATATATATATATATATATATATATATATATATATATATATATATATATATATATATATATATATATATATATATATATATATATATATGTGTGTGTGTGTGTGTGTGTGTAGGGGAGAACGTATCGCCCGTCCAAAGCGATGCAAGTACCCTTTATTAGGCATACTCCGGGGAGTGACAGTATGGTCTAGAATCTAGACCATTTCGTTTCACTTCCTAGCCCTTTGGTTCGTTCCTTTTCGCTTTTCACCTTCTCAGAGGGTCTCTAATGTACCCTCGACTCATATTGGAGTGTCTATGCTCCCACTTCTCCTTCCCCCTACTTCCTTCTCATGTTCCAAATACAAGCGCTTACTCGTCAAATACCTTTGTAAAAAAAAAAAAAAAAAAAAAAAAAAAAAAAAAAAAAAAAAAAAAGGATAAACTCAAAGCAGCCTCAGAGATGCTTCGAGGAGCGGCGTTCTTTTTAAAGTTTTCAAATCTCAATTGGAAGCATCTCAATTCTTCAAATCTTATCTTCTGATCGCTAGTATGACTTCCATAAGAAACGCTGTACTGGTGATCTCTTTCTATTCTCTCTGACTCTTGGTCTTCCACTCTACGGCATTTCGGTGAATCTTTTGCTATCGCGCTGGATATTTCGAAAGCCTTCGATAGGGACTGGTACAAATCTTTGATTTCTAAACTTCCCTCTTTCAGAATTTATCCTTCTCTTTGATTTTCTTTCTGATCGATCTATAGCTGCTGTTGTAGACGGCCACCGTTCATACTTTAAATCTGCTAATAGTGGTGTTCCTCTTTATTCTGTCCAATCCCCAAAACTTTTTAAACTTTTCATTAATAAGCTTCTCTCTATTACTTCATCATCTATCCGATCCTATGCTGATGATCTCACCAATCATTACTCCTTTCAGTTTGAAAGGCGCCCCTCCCAGCAAACAGTTATTTGACACTAGAAAGGTTGACTTGGAATATCTGAGGAAGAAATTGAGGAAGAGGAAGAGAAAACATTGTTTTTTTCAATGCCTCAAAAACTCAATTCCTCCATATCTCTACTCGAGACTATCTTCTACAAAACTATAACATCTTCGAAAACACGCAACTCAAGCCTTCATCTGTCCTTAATAATCTCTAGTGGTCTTTCTTGGAAGGATCACATTACTTCTCTTTCTAAACAAGCTTCTAATAGGTTGAGTATTCTGTTGCGCATTCGTGATTTTTTTACGTCAATCCAGTTGCTTTATCTTTATAGGGGTGTTGTTCTCCCCTGTATGGAAAACGCCTCATACATCCGGAGTAGTTCCACTCACACAGCTCTCCTTGACAAGGTGGAGTCTGGCTTTTCGTCTTAAGAACTCTTCCTTTCTCACTAATTCTCTCCAGTCTCTTTCTGCCCGTAGAACTGCTGCGTAACTCACTATATACAATCGCTAGTACAATGGACACTGCTCTTCTGAACTATCCCGTTGCTTTTCTCCTCCATTGAGAACACGTTGGTGTAACACGATATTCTACACAGTCTTATCCTTTCTCTGTTCAACTGTCTGATCCTAGACTTAACCGCTATGCCTAATCTTATATACACAACAACTGGTAAAGTCTGGAAACACACTCTCTTTTTCTATTTTAACGATTAGGTTCTGATATGGACCCAACTCTGGTGGAAATTAGTAGTTTTCTGGTCTTTACCCACCAGAGGAGATATATATATATATATATATATATATATATATATATATATATATATATATATATATATATATATATATATATATATATATATATATATATATATATATATATATATATATATATATATATATATATATATATATATATATATATATATATATATATATATATATATATATATATATATATATATATATATATATATATATATATATATATATATATATATATATATATATATATATATATATAGAGAGAGAGAGAGAGAGAGAGAGAGAGAGAGAGAGAGAGCCAAGATAGAGAAAAGTTAAGAGAGGTGATAACAAGTTTTGCTGAAAAGCTAAAAGAGGTGGGATTGATCGTGAATGTTGAAAAGACAGAACTGTTAATAATTAGAAGGGAGGAAGAGGAAGAGAGGAGCTTGTGCTGAAGGTGCATGGCGAGGAGGTGATTGTGGTAGAGAGATGTGAATATTTGGGGAGGAGAAAGTATTCACAAGGGAATGAAGTAATATGCTGGAAATCACCAACTGGATGGAGAAATACGGAAGAATGGTGTGAGCGCTGTACCCAGTCTTGGCAGACAAAAGAA
The DNA here is from genome assembly GCA_009176605.1 of Armadillidium nasatum. Taxonomy (NCBI): domain Eukaryota; kingdom Metazoa; phylum Arthropoda; class Malacostraca; order Isopoda; family Armadillidiidae; genus Armadillidium; species Armadillidium nasatum. Next base: position 25,450 of record SEYY01006454.1, on the reverse strand, counting down.
TGGATATAGGAGTAAAGAAAGTAATTTTTGAAAGTACTCTAACCTCAATTTTGTAATATGGAACGGAGACTTGGAGTGCGACAACAAGAGAAGAAAGCAGAATTCAAGCAACAGAGATGAGGGTGTTGCGTTTGATGGTGGGAAGAACCAGGAAGGAGAGGATAAGAAGCGAAAGAATTAGATAAAGTATAGGGGTTGAACCAATTAATCAAAAGATAGATGTAGCAAGACTGAGATGGTTGGGACACGTGTGGAGGATGCAGGAGGGGAGAGAGACTAGAGGGAGGTGAGAGTGCAGGCCAAGATTAAGAAGACCGAGAGGGAGACAAATGAAAGATGAATGGAGTCAGTTCGAATCACTGAGACGCATCAGCTGCCAAGAATGGAACAGTTGGTGGCAGATGGAATTATTTACGACAGATCTAGATAGAGACGAGTGCTGGCCCCACTGACAGGCCCCTAGAGCCTTACTTGGATCTGATATATATATATATATATATATATATATATATATATATATATATATATATATATATATATATATATATATATATATATATATATATATATATATAAATAAAAAAAATTGGTATCGGTATCGGTATCGGCATCGGTATCGGTATCGGTAAATTTCTTGGTATCGGTATCGGTAAAAATTTTGGTATCGCTCCATCCCTATATATATATATATATATATATATATATATATATATATATATATATATATATATATATATATATATATATATATATATATATATATATATATATATATATATATATATATATATATATATATATATATAATATATATATATATATATATATATATATTATATATATATATATATATATATATATATATATATATATATATATATATATATATATATATATATATATATATATATATATATATATATATATATATATATATATATATATATATATATATATATATATATATATATATATATATATATATATATATATATATATATATATATATATATATATATATATATATATATATATATATATATATATATATATATATATATATATATATATATATATATATATATATATATATATATATATATATATATATATATATATATATATATATATATTATATATATATATATATATATATATATATATATATATATATATATATATATATATATATATATATATATATATATATATATTCTGGTGGACAGAGGTGTACCCTTTCAGAGTTCGGGAAGTAATGGAAATCTAATCAAGTTAAGGCCGACATCTCTTTTATCTTTAGGATCGTTTGAAATTGTGCAAATCAATGAAAGTCGGGAAAACAGATAAAAGGAATGTATTCAAGACTTTACCAAAAAAGTACATATAAATCTGAGCAAAGCGGCAAAGTATGAGTCAGAGAGTTGTTCAAGAAATTATGAGACCATGTAGATAGGTGTGTCGGAGGTATGCGACGGGAGACTTCGTAAGAGCAGGTCCGACTGCAATACCGATAGCATAGAGAGAGAGAATGTTGCAAAATTTCGACTGACAGAGAGAGACCAGAGAGAGTTGTTAAGAGTGAAATAATTGGTAAACGAAAACCTAGACAGAACATTTCCAAGGAAACTGTAGGAGTGAAACCTTCCCAGATGTATGAAACGTACTCCATACAAGGGTGAACAGCACCACTATAAAGAGCAAGCAACTAGGGTGGTGTGAAGAAATTACGAAGGTGCCTCTGAACACCCAATCTCTTAAAACCTTCTTTAGGAAGAGAAATGATGTGATCCTTCTAAGAAAGATCACTAGAAAAAGAAACACCGAGAATATTAAAGACAGACTAATATTTGAGTTGTGTTTTCGAAGATAATGTCATAGTTGGAGGAAGTTTATGTCGATAGTGGGATGGAGGAATTGACTTTTTGGGTCATTGAAAACAACCTTGTTATCTCTGCCCCGTTTTGAAATACGCAAATAATCAGAGGTTAGTTGCCTCTATGCTACGTTCTTGCCTCGATTAACTGCTGTTGGGGAGGAGGGGGGCTTCTTTCAAACTGAAGGAGGACTGAATGGTGGAGTCAAATATATATATATATATATATATATATATATATATATATATATATATATATATATATATATATATTATATATATATATATATATATTATATATATATATATATATATATATATATATATATATATATATATATATTATATATATATATATATATATATATATATATATATATATATATATATTATATATATATATATATATATATATATATATATATATATATATATATATATATATATATATATATATATATATATATATATATATATATATAATATATATATATATATATATATATATATATATATATATATATATATATATATATATATATATATATATATATATATATATATATATATATATATATATATATATATATATATATATATATATTATATATATAATATATATATATATATATATTTATATATATATTATTCGTTTAATTTATCTTAAGTAATATTTTAAAATGTTTCTCTTTGAAAGGTAATATGACGACCACGGCAAGGAGTTCATAGAAGATAGAAGTTCCAGTGAAGGTAAAGAAATTTTCCCAATTACAATTCTTCTGAAATATCTCATAAGTTTGAAGAAGACATGGCCAGTATTATATTGTAAATGAGCCGATAGAAATTGAAGATTCAAATTAATCTACTTTAAAACTTAGAAACGGAAGAGAAAAGACAAAAAAGCAAATATTTTGTCTCAAAAGTATTAGAAAGTGATTTTAATATCTCATCTTTAAACCTGAGGAAATAGTTCTATAATCCTGAAAATCCAGATATAGATGTCAAATACAGAGTATTATCAGTAGTATTTTGTCCCCTCTACAAAGAATATTTTCTGAACGAGTGAACGAGGGAGCGTAAAAAAATTCCCAATTTGGTATTGACTCTTCAAAATTTCCAAAGTGATAACCACTTACGAGTCAATTCTCGAATAAAGAGTTAAATAATAAATGATTTTTATTATTTCATGATATTGGCTTTTATAGCAGTTATCGAGTACACCAAGTAACCATCAATAATGGGCATAATAGATGCACACAAGTTACGAAATAGCCCCGTATATTATGCATTAAGATTCGGCAATTTTAATAATTTGAAAAAATTAAATATATTTCCATTATTAATCGGAAAATTATAAAACTTGTTTTATGAATGCTTGAGCAAATGGATAAACTTTGTATGCATATAAGTTTTATTTGATTTCACCCAAAACTTTTGAAGATGTAAAGAAAAATCCTTACTATGACTAACTGAGCCCATTTCTCTAAATATATATATATATATATATATATATATATATATATATATATATATATATATATATATAATATATATATATATATAATATATATATATATATATATATATATATATATATATATATATATATATATATATATATATATATATATATATATATATATATATATATATATATATATATATATATATATATATATATATATATATATATATATATATATATATATATATATATATATATATATATATATATATATATATATATTCATCAGAGTAAAATGAATGTGAAAATGTGAAATATATTTCAATATAGTATACCAACAAATCAAGAAATTTTTCAGAGATATTCAAATATAAATACTGATCGACAAAGAGATTTAACAGAATAATACTAACGGTACAAAGTACATTAAATGTAAATATGAATTTATTCTTTTGTCCATGATCAGTTACGGAAACGATTCGTTTATTATTGCATCATTGCAAATATCATTGAAGATAAATTCCCCATGAAGAAAATAAAGGAAAAATTTCGTCTGATTCTACCGTAATTAACGAGATGAAATTTCTGTTCACTTCATTCCGAAGCGTTGAAAAAAAAAAAAAAAAAAAAAAAAACACAAAATGGGTAATTTCTGTTTATTAAAGTTCTAAGAAGAAGTGACAATAATGATTTCAAATAGTAAAAAAATAAATGACGGAAAATATTTTAAATTATCTATTTTTCCCTCAAAACAGTGTTTATATCAAACTCTCAAACAAGCATTCTTTTTCGCTATCATAATATAACGCTACAGTGATTGACCTACTTGATTAAAGGGGCCGTTTCGATTCCACTTGAGAATCCAAGGAAGAAACTTTAATTAAAGAAAAGAGGAAGTAAAATTTTTGAAAAATGTACAAATTTCAAAAAAAGCGGAAAACACAATGTACGAATGTAGGAAAAAAAGATTTTTTTAAAATATAACTCGTCTTAAAAAAGGTCTAAACCTTAAAACGATCTGTTTACCTGAAATCTGTAAACGATTGGAGACTTGAAACGGTGGTTGAGGGGACAAGTGATGACCTGGTAAAAGGGACCGGTATAATTCTAGACGATAATCAGCCTTTCTTCGACATCTTCGTAAAGTGTTCGAACGTTACTAATATCTATCTCCTTACCTACGCTATAGTTTTTCTTCAAAGTCGTAATTAACACAGTCTTAACTGATCACATTTATGGTTATTTCAAATTCTTACAAATGTTTTATGAGTCGAGAATTTGAAATTCGCATTTAAAGAAAGAAAAAAAAAAAAATCAGTAAATAACATGTTGAAAGCCTTCATCTTCTTCCTCCTCTTAATCCACCGAAGTTTACATTTAATATGCACTGCATCTTATCAACGTATATATATATATATATATATATATATATATATATATATATATATATATATATATAATATATATATATATATATATATATATATATATATATATAATATATATATATATATATATATATATATATATATATATATATATATATATATATATATATATTTATATATATATATATATATATATATATATATATATATATATATATATATATATATATATATATATATATATATATATATATATATATATATATATATATATATATATATATATATATATATATATATATATATATATATATATATATATATATATATATATATATATATATTATATATATATATATATATATATATATATATATATATATATATATATATATATATATATATATATATATATATATATATATATATATATATATTATATATATATATATATATATATATATATATATATATATATATATATATATATATATATATATATATATATATATATATATATATATATATATATATATATATATATATATATATATATATATATATACTGTTAACAAAATTTGAATAAAATTTGGAATAGCCATATCGCTATAATAATGCCTAAAAACGGCATCCGACAGAATGGCCATAGCGCACACATGGCTAGGGCCTTTCCCCCCTCCATTAGAACAAAGTATGAGAAACTCCCCTCAGCTTCTCATAAAAA
>SEYY01006454.1:0-2500 GCA_009176605.1 Armadillidium nasatum | reverse complement strand
TATATATATATATATATATATATATAAATATATATATAATTATATAATATATATATATATTATATAATATATATATATATATAACATAAAGTGATGTGACCGTGTTCTAAACATCATATATAGTATATTTGGTAATTAAATTGAAATTCTAATAACTTGGAAAAAGTAAAAATTCAAATACTTGTAAACAATTCTCAAAATAAGGGAGAGTACCAGGGCTCGAGGCCTGGTCGTGGTGGGAAATGTAAGTGGTTTCTCCTTGCTCTTAGCTCCGAATGTCTCAGTCGTTTTAAAAACGAGTACATTAAATTAGTGAAAAGTGCTTTTATCACTGATGGGAAATAATCTCCGGCATCCGCGATAATCCGCTGTGGGTCTGTGAAACACAATGATCTTATTCGAAAGATCCCACTGACAGGACGATGAAGAAAGGGAATGAAGATTATTTATTATTATTATTCTCCTTTCTAGGAGATGAAGATTATTTATTATTATTATTTAAACAAACATATTTTCTTATGATCCTTCAATAGATATAAAATGAAGATTTGATTTGGGGGAGTTCGCCCCCAATAATTAGTCAGAGAGGTTGTGTCGCCTCTTCACGAGACGAAAAAAATAAGAAAATCATTTCATAACATATAACTAATTACATTAAAATACAAAAAGAGTTCTTTTAAAGCAAATACGTTTGGGTAAATCAGAGAAGAAATGGAAATTTATTAACATTTTATGATACACTGTTTGTTGATTCTTTTTTTTTTTTTTATTTTTTTTTTTTTTCATAATATATATATATTTCTTAATATAATATATATATATATATATATATATATATATAATATATATAATATATATAATATTATATATTATAATATATATATATATATATATATATATATATATATATATATATATGTATTATATATATATAGTATATATATATATATATATATATATATATATATATATATATATATATATATATATTATATATATATAATAATATATAAAATATATATATATATATATAATCTCCCCTGGTAGGCAATTGCCGAAGGCTTACTAAATTATACCAGATTTGGGAAAATACTGAAATCAGATCAAGTTAAAGACCGACATATCCCGACATGTTATGTTTGAAAGTTGTTTAAGTCAAGAATTGGGAGCAGATATAGGGTGTGTTCCCAGATTTACATATATATATATATATTATATATAATATATATATATATAATATATATATATATATATATATATATACTATATATAATATATATATATAATATATATATATATTATATATATATATATATATATAATATATATATATATATATATATATATATATATACTTTGGTCACCGCTTATGGTGAGTACTTAAAAAAAGAAAAAAACAACAAAATATGCAAAAACCTCATCCGAAATCCATCCCAGACCAAACCCTTTATGTGGGCTCAAATGAGAGAGGTAATACTAGAAAGGATAAATTCAAAATGTGAGTCAAATAACATCAAAGTATTTACAAACAAGAAATTACTAGAAAAAGAAAATACCACAACAAATCTGTATTTTTCATATACACACAAAATTCATTTTAATACACAGTACTCCTTTAGTGGGACAGTAACGGTAGTGGAGTGTCTGTGGAACTCTATCTCTAGGTTTTACTGATCAAGTACTGACATCAATGATAATAGGTATTAGATTTAAAGAGACATTTTATTAATTTTATGGAACTGAGCCGAACCTACACAAAAAAATGGTTGCAACTGGTACTCAGGTTTCCAGATGCAAGAACTATATTCCATACAAGGTAGGATGAGATCATTATACATATGGAGCAACTAAGAATTAGAAAAGATCTCTCTATACCTGAGCACAAGTCTTTGAAGTCTTATGACCAACCATTATGAAATATGATTTTCAAGATAATTTGCAGTTAAATTGAAAATTGCTGAAGTGTAAATTAGTCACATAATAATTGCCCGATGAAGAGATTTGGAATAAGGAGATGTATTAAGAAATCTGCAGAAGTTGAATTTTTAAAGAGTTGAAATTTACATGGATGTGCAGACGCAATCTGGATATTTTAACCAGGTAGGAAAGAATTTTTAATCAAAATTTTGAAATCATGATACCACTCTTGATGTAAATGTGAAATTAGATTTGAATGAGTGGAGAAATAAAGATTATAGTCATCAACTTATGAATTAATAAGATTGGAAGAGCAACAAACTTTCCAAGACCTTAGAAAATTTTCTTTATAGCGAGACAATTGATGAATTCTGAATACGTAAAATTATAGTAGATGTAGAAATAGTAGGAAGACAGATTTTATGAAATAGTACATCGAAGTAAAGTGATTCTATAATTTCAAGACGTACTATATCAATGCTAAAGTTTGCATAGGAAAATAACAGATAGTAATTATAGAATATATTGAAGTTAATACACTGGGATAGTTAGAGAAAGTTCTCCTATGGTATTCTCAAAAAAA
>SEYY01006452.1:162500-165000 GCA_009176605.1 Armadillidium nasatum | reverse complement strand
ATATATATATATATATATATATATATATATATATATATATATATATATATATATATATATATATATATATATATATATATATATATATATATATATATATATATATATATATAATATATATATATATATATATATATATATATATATATATATATATATATATATATATATATATATATTATATATATATATATATATATATATATATATATATAATATATATATATATATATATATATATATATATATATAATATATATATATATATATATATATATATATATATATATATATATATATATATATATATATATATATATTTTTTTTTTTTTTTATGTCTCCTCCGGTGGGCAAAGGCCCAAGGCCTACCAATATCCACCGGAGCCGGGAAGCAATCAGATTCGGGGTCGCTAATGGCCGACGTGACCCGATACACGGCGTTTAAAAGTGTGCAAGTCAAAGGAAGTTGGGAAAACAGATAAAGGGAGTGTGTTCCAGACTTTACCAGTAGAGTACATGTAAGATTGAGCATAGCGGTTAAGTCTGGGGTCGGAGAGTTGGACAGAGAAAGGATGAGACTGTGTAGAAAGACGTGTCGCACGAGCCCTTCTCAGTGGAGGAGGTATGCGACGTGAGAGTTCAGAAGAGCAATGTCCATTGTAATAGCGATAGTATAGAGAGAGTGACGCAACAATTCGACGGGAAGAAAGAGATTGGAGAGAGTTTGTAAGAGCAGGAGAGTTGATAAGACGAAAAGCCCTAGACTCCACCTTTTCAAGATGAGCTGTATGTGTGGAACCCACCCCAGATATGCGAGGCGTACTCCATACAGGGGAGAACAACACCCCTATACAGGGCAAGCAACTGGGGTGGCGTAAAAAAACTACGAAGGCGCCACAGAACACCCAACCTCTTAGAAGCTTGTTTAGAGAGAGAAATAATGTGATTTTTCCAAGAAAGATCACGAGAAAAAGAAACACCGAGAATATTGAGAACAGATGAAGGTTTGAGTTGAGTGTTTTCGAAGAAGATGTCATAGTTGTGTGGAAGATTGTGTCGAGTAGAAAGATGGAGGAATTGAGTTTTTGAGGCATTGAAAACGACCATGTTTTCTCTGCCCCAATTTGAAATGAGAGATAGATCAGAGGTCAGTTGCTCCAAGGCAATCCTTCTTGCGTCTAATTAACTGCTGTTGGGAGGGACGTCTTTCAAATTGAAAGGAATAATGAAGGGTGGAGTCATCGGCATAGGAGTGTATAGGAGACGAAGTAATAGAGAGAAGATCATTGATGAAAATTAGAAAAAAGAGTTGGAGAAAGGACAGATCCTTGAGGAACACCACTATTTATAGATTTATAGGATGAACGGTGGCCGTCTACAACAGCTGCTATAGAACGACCAGAAAGGAAATTAGATAGGAGGTCACAGAGAGAAGGATAGATTCCGAAAGAGGGAAGTTTGGAAATCAAAGCTTTGTGCCAGACTTTATCGAAAGCTTTCGATATGTCTAGCGCCACAGCGAAAGATTCACCGAAACCCCGAAGAGCGGAGGACCAAGAGTCAGAAAGTAGGGAAAGAAGATCACCAGTAGAACGTCCTTTACGAAAGCCATACTGGCGATCAGAGATAAGATTGGAAGAATTGAGATGTTTCCAAATCTTCCTGTTAAGGATAGATTCGAAAACTTTAGAAAGAACGGAGGTTAAAGAAATTGGACGATAGTTAGAGGGTTGAGAGGGTCCCCCTTCTTCGGTACAGGTTGAATGAGAGCACGTTTCCAACAAGAAGGGAAGATCGAAGTAGAAAGGCAAAGACGAAATAGTTTACCAAGGCAGGGTGCAAGCTCAGAAGCACAAGTTTTGAGAACCGCAGGAGGAATACCATCAGGACCGTACGCCTTCTTAGTGTTAAGCTCAGAGAGAGCAGAAATGACATCTTTAGAAGAAATTACAATGTTAGGCATAAATGAGTTGGAGGGGTTGTAGGAGGAGGAATAGCTCCGGAATCGTCCAAGGTAGAGTTAGAGGCAAAAGTTTGGGCGAAGAGTTCAGCTTTAGTAGAAGGTAAAATGGCAGTTGTGCCATCAGAAGAGACTAGAGGAGGGAAAGAGGAAGAAGCAAAGTTAGAGTTGACATTTTTTGCGAAATGCCAGAAAGGGCGAGATGAAGAAGAACCAGAAAGATTATTGCATTTGCGGCGGAGAAAAGAGTTTTTGGTATCTCGAAGAATAGATTTTGCACGATTCCGGGATGAAATATAAGTAGCATGAGTTTCAGGAGTTTGAAGACGACGGTAATCCTGAAGGCAGTATCCCTGCGGGCGGATAGCGAGAACAAGCAGAGTTAAACCAAGGTTTGTTAGGTTTAGTAGAAGGGAAAGAATATGGAATGTACGCTTCCATGCCAGAGAGAATCACCTCGGTTATACGCTCGGCACACTCCGAGGGACCCCTCCCACGAAAGCAATAATCATTCCATGGGAAATCAGAGAAGTACAACCG
>SEYY01006452.1:147500-150000 GCA_009176605.1 Armadillidium nasatum | reverse complement strand
ATCTTCAATCAAAAATAATTTACTTAATAAATACTATGCTTGATCACTAAATATTTAGGAAAAAATTGTGTAAATAATAATAATAATAATAATAATAATAATAATAATAATAATAATAATAATAATAATAATAACAATAAAAGTATGAGAAGTGAGAAGATAGCAATGGGAGAATAGGAAGAGCGGTAATGTGATTGAACTTCATTTCGTTGTACTTCAATCAAGTTAATCAATCTCGAATTCCATTTAAACTATTTTATTAAAAGCCTCATTAAATTAGACTCAAATCTCTGTCATTTCCTGATGCACACGATGCTTCATTCGAACCATTCATACTCGAATCAAGTGTTTAACGTTTTCAAAGACACGTGCTCACACATACACTCACACACACTCTCACATACACTCACACACTCACACACACTCACTCACACACGTATGCATTTGCACACACTAACAAAATGAGTTTGTAGTACCTCAACACAAACTGTAATTAGATTAATGATTAATATTTAAAGCTCATATCATACACTCACAAATATATATATATATATATATATATATATATATATATATATATATATATATATATATATATATATATATATATATATATATATATATATATATATATATATATATATATATATATATATATATATATATATATATATATATATATATATATATATATATATATATATATATATATATATATATATATATATATATATATATATATATTATTTGCAGCTTTATGACATTTGTTGGAAGAGAAAACTTGAATTTGTTAAAAAATTTGGTATTCCCAAAATTTGAATTACTCCATTTAATTTAATATTTATTATTAAATCAATATTACTAATAAAATATGCAGTTTATATATTTAGGTATCGAGTCTAAATCATTGATAACTGGATGGTACCTTTTTTTCTACAGTTATCGCCGCCTATACCTAATTAATCAATTTTAAAAATTACCCTAAAAATATCATTCATATTATGTAAGAGAATTTTTAGCTAAGAAATATGTTAACTTTATTGTTCTTATTGTTCATCCTACTCAATTTTGGTAGCTATTAACAGAAAGAAAGATAAAAATTTTTTCCTTGAATAGTGTCTTCATTAGAAATTGATGTATTTCATTTAGGAAAATTTGTTCCCACTGATCTGTTTGCATTTAATAGAGCAGAATGAGACTTAGCATTCTTTTTATAGACTGTCATTGTTTGAGGAGATTAATACTATGTAAGGCTTTATTCTCTATTTTTTTGTTTGATTAGATTAACTAAACGAACATTTCCTTCCCGAATCCTTGTTCTAAAATCTATTAAATTAAATGACATATCTACCTTTTATCTTTTCAGGTACATTTCCTTCTTTTTAATGTTCCAAAATTAGAAGATATCTATTCTGTTCTTGACACAAATTTTTGAATACTGACATCATTGACTCTAAAGAGGGGATTAAATAATCGGAAACAAATTCATTTATGTAGGATTCTTTTTAGTAATAATATCATTTATAAAATATAGAAGTAGAAGTATATAATTCAGAAAGTTATTTTTAAAAATAATTTAAAAGAAAAAATGACTACGTACTTTTAAAATTTAATGAATATTAACTTGCATTTATTTTCATTTGACAGTCATGTTTTTAAGCCAAAATTATATTCCTCTTTCGTCTTGATGAGTAAAAGAAAGACCAATCAATTTTAGTGATACCCATTAAGGGTTCAAAGAATGCCCTGACAAATTTCTCAGTCCATTTCTTTGGAGGCAAAAAAGAAGAAAGAGAGGAAGAAGAAGAAGAAAAGAAGAAAGAAAAAGGAAAAGAAAAAAAACCAAGTGAATAATGACCCAAGAAAAAAGATTTTAATCGTCTTCATTTGTCTTACTTTGAACATTAAAGGTTTAAAATTCTATTTAGAATTTTTATGCCATTGTTCAAAACATACGAGTTGAAAATATTTATTAATTTATCTATCTATCTTTCTATCTATTTATCTATTCATCTATTATTTTTATTATTATTATTATTATTATTATTATTATTATTTATTATTATCTATTATTTTTTATTATTATTATTATTATTATTATTTGAAACAATAAAAATAAATTCAGTGAGAGAGATTTAATTAATGTAAGATGTGGCAAAAATCAAATAAAAGACAAGATTAGAAAAGAAGAAGAAGAAGAAGAAGAAGAAAAAGAAGAAGAAGAAGAAGAAAAACGCTGTCAGTCAAAATCGTAATTGATTAAATATATTTTGAGCATTAACGACACAAACGAATAATTTTGAAAAATAACTCGATATTTTCAAATAATTTCGTTCGGATATATTTAGAACAGAAAAATTGAAATAGGACGGAGCTTCGCCAATGCAACAATTTTATTTCGGTTAAAATATTATTATTATTATTATTATTATTATTATTATTATTATTATTATTATTATTATTATTATTATTATTATTATTTATTATTATTATTAATATT
>SEYY01006452.1:137500-145000 GCA_009176605.1 Armadillidium nasatum | reverse complement strand
GTTGCCTTTGCGACTCTTTTTTTTTTTTTTTTTTTTTTTTTTTTTTTTTTTTGTTTGTCTGTTAATTTTGTTAGAGAAAATGTCGGCTAAATAAATATTCAATATTTTCTTCAAGTCTCTTTTTCACTCTCTAAATTGTCTTTTTATTCCTCTAACATATATATATATATATATATATATATATATATATATATATATATATATATATATATATATATATATATATATATATATATATATATATATATATATATATATATATATATATATATAAGTAGCAAAAGCAGTATTAGTAGTGGTATATTAGAAGTAAAAATAGAACTCAGATTTTAGCTTTGTATTTATTTATTTTATTTTATTTTATTTTAGTTTAGTTTATTTTGGTTTTATATAAAAAGAGTTTGTACCCGACAGGCATTGCTCATTTCATTGAGGAAAACCTTCAAAAGGTTGTTCTTTGTTTTTGCCTGAAGGATCGAACCCCGAAATATCACCACGGGAAACGACAATCCATTCACAAGACAAGAAAGATAAATTTGACAAATGTCAAACTATTTTATTTCCTATTTTCATTGATCACTAATTCCTTTTTCGATTCTTTCATTAATAATATAAATTCAAAGACCTGCAAAGTTGTATTTGTATTTGCATCTGGTGGCATTCTTTCATCTTTCTTAAACTTTTCTTTTAGTTTCTTCATATATATATATATATATATATATATATATATATATATATATATATATATATATATATATATATATATATATATATATATATATATATATATATATATATATATATATATATATATATATATATATATATATATATATATATATATATATATATATATATATATATATATATATATATATATATATATATATATATATATATATATATATATATATATATATATAATATGTGTGTGTGTGTGTGTGTGAGTGTGTGTGTGTGTGCGTGCGTGCGTGTGTGTGCGTGTGTGCGTGTGCAGTATTGACATTGTTGAAGATACAGACGATATAAAATATCATACACTCTGTTTCGGTTAATTAAAATTCGCTCTGTTGAGAACGATGAATCGGATCAAACATCGATACCATTTAAAAAGAAAAGGTAAATTGAAAATGATCCGAAGAGAAGTGAATTGTCTTGAATTATTCGTCGATTGAATTTCTGACTCCAATTACAGGCTCTTCACATTAGATACTTTAATGACAAAACATATAAAGAAAAGATGAAACTAAATAAATGGAAACTTACAATAAAATCAATTAAATTTGTTCCGAGATAAGACTGAAAAGAGAGATGATCAGGTTTCCGACAGGACACAAATTAATATTCAAACTGTAATTAAAATAATTATAATGGCTGAACAACTTTAAGAGTTATACCAAAAGGAGCACAAGGATGATATACACATTTAGAATATACATCGAAGGAGAAATACAAACACAATTACTATAATTTTGTTTCACAATGAGCGAAATAATAAACAGCATACTTTGAACTAGAACCAAAGGGAAATCTGTTTCTTAGACGCCCTCTTTCTATTTTTAGCTACAAATCGCTACTCAAGTAACTGTATACACGAGTATATATATATATATATATATATATATATATATATATATATATATATATATATATATATATATATATATATATATATATATGAAAGACTTTACAAAATAAACTTGTTTCTAAGGGAACTGAGTGCAAGAAAGTGGAGAGATGACAAGGAAATATTCCTTCCCATTTAAAGTCTAGTTCCAACCTGATCATCAACTTCCATCTTGGGAAAATTTCTTTTCTCTGTTATTTCTTTTATTAAAAAAAAAAAATCTTGTGATGAATTCTCTTCATTTTAGAATGTGTCACTGCAGACGTTTTAGTAATAAAGTTGAAACGCATATTTTCATCGCTAAATTTCATCCATACATATGTTCAAGAAAGATACCAATTTATTATATATAGGTATATATATATATATATATATATATATATATATATATATATATATATATATATATATATATATATATATATATATATATATATATATAGCCAAAAAGTTTATGGACACCTTAACAGGTTTTATCTAAGGACCTTCTACGAGGTTTGTGGTCCAGTAACGCTACTAGTTTTGTGTAATTTGATATTTTCGTACCAGATGTTACCAGCACGATTGCTTGAGGATCCAGATGACCGGATATAGTGAAATAAAATGGCTAGAATGCGGTTCTCGTTTGGGTAAGATAAGGTTATATTAAAGTGGATTTTAAATTCGAAAATGTTTTAGAGTCACACGATTACGTGATAAGTTTGAAAATTCTATTACCTTATGTGATGCGCATTGGAGAAGATCGGGTAGATCTTGTACTTTAACAAAGAAACAATCAATTTACCACGGCTAAATGTATGGTGGTTTGTCATCAAAGGGATTAATTAGACCTTTCTTCTTTGAGTTTTACTTTAGTGGTAAAGTATCTTTAGACCTGCAACGCATGTCCATTTTACTTGTCAGTCATGCACTCTGTGGGAAAGATTTTTTTTCCAACAAGACAGTGCGTCGCAACACTACTTGTGAGACATGCTCACTTTCCTGAACGAAACGTGCACTGCCACTGGATAGGACGTAGGTGTGCAGTTAATTGTGCTATAACCACTTCTAAATCCTATTTGTTTATAATTTAGGTCATGTTGTGCAGTATTTCTGTTAGGAATTGCATTTTAAAGTAATTTGTTAAAGATTGAAAGCAAGTTAATTGGTCAAATTTTTTTTTTATTGGGTAGTATGTTGTTGGTATTTGCCCATTTGTCAATAATTTTGTGTTCAGGTTGATGTATTTTTAAAAGTTATTTTAATATATTTGAAATTTTGTTATAGTCATTTATTAAAATGTCAATTAATATTTCTTTCGATTAATTTTCCCTTTATGACGTATTTTAAGGGATATATGAATTCGATAGGAGTTGTAATTAAAGCAGGAACACTATTACTCATCGCCAATATTTCTAATCAACTCTGCGTAAAATTGTTCATCTCATGCTATGATTAATTCTCAACATGTAATTTTGGATCCATGTTTGTCATTAATTGCTGTTAACTATTAATTCTCTGTGTTAGTTGTTATATTGATTAGGAGTGATTCATTATTTAAAATTGTGTTTGATCAATTTTTATTTTTTATATTTGGTTAAAAATGTTCTTGTATCTTCTCTAAGGTGTTTATTTATTACTTCGTTCTGTTAAATATAACTTTATTTATCATTAAAATTTCCATTTTCATCCATGTTTCTATTTTCATTTATTCGTAATTTTGCACATTCAGATATTTTTTTAATTATAGTTTGTGATATCTTAATTGTACGAAGCTGAACAATCATTAGATTATAAACAATGCTCATTGATTGATCTTTTCGTGTAATTCTTGTCCTGTTAATTGATTTTGTAAATTCCTAAATCAATTTTTTTTAGATGTAGCGTTATAAAGTTTTTTTAAAAGTTAAATCGATAGACGATGCTTTACTTTTCAATAAGGAAAAAAAACAAAAACAAAAAAAAAACAAAAAAAAAAATTCCAAGCTCGACATCATTACCAAACAAATTCAATACAACCAGTGACAATTATGGTTATCATTACAATTAATTAAATTAGACAAAACGGGTAAGAACGAGTTTAGTCTAATTTAATTAATAGTAATGATAACCATAATTGTCACTGGCTGCATTGAATTAGTTCAGTAGTGATGTCGAGCTTGGATTTTTTTTATTTTTTTATTTTTTTTGCCTTATTCGAGGAGGAAATTTTTCTTGGTTGTTTCTACCTAAGATCCACATGAGAGATCGAAGTAACGCCTTCATGCAAATGAGTGAATCACTCTATACCGCTATGCCACATTTATGTAATAAATTTAATAGATTTTTCAAAACATTTTCCATTAACATTTGAACCTCTTTCATTTCTTATTAAATAGTAAATAATTTTTTTTTCTCCTTTAGGTCTTGTAATTTTGATGACCCGTGATCATTTTGTAGATAGGATATTACTGAGTGTGTGTGTGTGTGTGTGTGTGTGTGTGTGTGTCTTTGGTAAAAGATTTCATTGGAATTATCATTTCCTTTTCTGTGCGACTTGAAGTTTGTGCCTAAGGTTCAATTATTTCAAGAGTATTTCTACTTCAGAGCTTAAGAACTATTTTAATGATCTTTATATATATTATATATATATATATATATATATATATATATATATATATATATATATATATATATATATATATATATATATATATATATATATATATATATATGAGAGTGTGCTTATATAAGTATTTTTATTCACGTATTATGTGCAGTATTACCTGAGTAAGAGGCTTATGTTTACTGGAATTTAGAAAACAAAAGTAGATGAGTTAATTGTGAATGCTTGAACGGACTTTCACCATTTCAATTGAAAAACTATTCAAGTCAAATTCCTGAGCTTAAAAAGAAGTTTCTTGTACTCTTTCTTTGGGTTTTGAAAAAATACCCTAGATATAAATGACTTCGTTAATGACTAACAGGGTGCAAAAAAATGAGTTTCAAAATCGGATCTGAAATAAAAACTTTTAAAGTTGGTCTGAATTAAGGTTGGTCGTCACACAGGAGAGGTGCGGTGCGGTGCGGTGCGGTGAGTAGTGGTTTCATTTTGATGTGGTGGGGTGGTGCAATTTCAGTGTTCAGGTGAAGTACGATGCTGTGCTCGGAGCGCTTTGCTAAAAGAGATGGTGTAGTGAGAGCGTATATATATAGTATATATATATATATATATATATATATATATATATATATATATATATATATATATATATATATATATATATATATATATATATATATATATATATATATATATATATATATATATATATATATATATATATATATATATATATATATATATATATATATATATATATATATATATATATATATATATATATATATATATATATATATATATATATATATATATATATATATATATATATATATATATATATATATATATATATATATATATATATATATATATATATATATATATATATATATATATATATATATATATATATATATATATATATATATATATATATATATATATATATATATATATATATATATATATATATATATATATATATATATATATATATATATATATATATATATATATATATATATATATATATATATATATATATATATATAGTATATATATATATATATATATATATATATATATATATATATATATATATATATATATATATATATATATATATATATATATATATATATATATATATATATATATATATATAATATATATATATATATATATATATATATATATATATATATATATATATATCATGGTAAAGTTGTATTATGAAGAAAAGAAACAAAAGAAAATTGAAAATGAAAATAATAGAAAGAAAAGACGAAAGAATGAAGAACTTTAAAGAATTTCTTCAGGAAATTTTGGACAAGAATACAATGAAGGGAAAGAATTTCTGGAAAACAATTTGACTGATTTTAAAAGTTGTCAAATTTAGAAATTTAAAAAATAAAAATAAAATAATAATAATAATAATAATAATAATAATAATAATAATAATAATAATAATAATAATAATAATAATATATAATAATAATAATAATAATAATAATAATAATAATAATAATAATAATAATAATAATAAAATAAATTTAAGTTATCGACTCTTATTGAAAACTGTTCACTACACTAAAATAACTTTTTAATTTTTTTTTGGAGAAAAATATATATATATATATATATATATATATATATATATATATATATATATATATATATATATATATATATATATATATATATATATATATATATATATATATATATATATATATATATATATATATATATATATATATATATATATATATATATATATATATATATATATTGTTTTTTTTTTTTTTGGGGGGGGGGAGTTGGTTACGTTAATTAAAAATTTAATGACCTGAAGACTAAAGTTATGACATAAATTTAGAATTGTCAGGATGGTTAAAAGCCTTAGAAAGTTGTGAATTGAGATATAGGTTCAAATAGCAAGCTGACGAACTTTTTTTCGGCTGAAGACTATATATATATATATATATATATATATATATATATATATATATATATATATATATATATATATATATATATATATATATATATATATATATATATATATATATATATATATATATATATATATATATATATATATATATATATATATATATATATATATATATATATATATATATATATATATATATATATATATATATATATATATATATATATATATATATATATATATATATATATATATATATATATATATATATATATATATATATATATATATCGCAATGAATATAAGATCTAGCAGCCCATGCCCGTCCCAAAAGCGGATAAATGAGATGACTAATTTGTCAGATCTAACAAAGAGATAAAGTTAAAAACATTTAAGTTGGAACAACTCTGAAAATAAATTCCGTTTGCGAGGCTTTTCCACTAAAACACTGATATTCTCATGAACCTTTTCTTACGGCTCATCAAAGATAGAAAAAGAAGAAAATAAGTCGGTGAAGTTACTTATGTTTTGAGGTGAAGTAACTTTTTTTGCATGGTTTGTCTTTTCTGCGTTGGATATTTTTCTGAGACACTTCTGTAACTCGTCCCTACAGGTCGGAAGGACATATTTTAATATGTACGTTTATTTGTCCTTCTTGAAATCATCTTCTATTCTCAGAAATTATTATGTAACTCTTTTTTTAAATATTTTAATCATAACCTGAAAAGAAATCGTTATCAATCCAATACGAACAGTCAGGAAAAGAAATTTCAAGGACAGAATTTGAAAAACGACGACGACGACGACGACGACGACAAAAAAAAAAAAAAAAAAAAAAAAAAAAAAAAAAAAAAAAAAAAAAAAAAAAAATCTTCGCTAAACGAAAAGAAATGAAAATCACAAGCAGAGACACATATCCTTTTTCTAAATGTATTTCTTACTAGATCTTTCAGTTATTTCTCTCTCTCTCATATTTTATTTGTATTAACATTCACTTGCCATAAATCCTCATGAAAATCTCGTTCATCCTCATATTTTAAGAAAACTTCTTGTACATGACGTCTTATATGTGGTTTTGGTCGGATCGGAATAATGTTGTGTTCTTCAGAGCTACGCAACATTATTTCTATATATCAATATTTTTGTTTTAACACAAATACACATAAAAGCATTATATATATATATATATATATATATATATATATATATATATATATATATATATATATATATATATATATATATATATATATATATATATATATATATATATATATATATATATATATATATATATATATATATATATGTATATTTTTTTTTTTTTTTTTT
>SEYY01006452.1:122500-125000 GCA_009176605.1 Armadillidium nasatum | reverse complement strand
AGCGTCATGCTCATCAGTATTATATTCTCGTAAGCAGAAGTACAGTGGTATTGTGATGCAATCATCTGAGTAAGAAAGAAAATTCGAATTTTTTCCATAGGTTCTTTTGCAGAGCATTAAGGTACTGCTTCGTTTAGAACCCTAAATTACCTACATCACTTTCCACATTTGGTTGTTTTAAATGTTCATTTTCTTAGTAAATCTATCATATGCAACATATCAATTCTGGAATTTTGGCTCAAGTAGAGAACCCTTTTCTTCGGTTGTTAGAATCCATATATATTATATATATATATATATATATATATATATATATATATATATATATATATATATATATATATATATATATATATATATATATATATATATATATATATATATATATATATATATATATATATATATATATATATATATATATATATATATATATATATATATATATATATATATATATATATATATATATATATATATATATATATATATATATATATATATATATATATATATATATATATATATATATATATATATATATAATATATATATATATATATATATATATATATATATATATATATAATATATATTTGGCATTTGACATCTCAAGGCAAACGAAATGAAAATTTAAATATTAAAAAGTCCCAATAGGCTCTCCTACTGACATAAATAAGACTCAGATTTTTATATTAGAAATATTATACCATGCTTGGCAGATTTCAACAAACGAGGGTCATGTGTTGATTCTCTTGAATTTATTATTATTATTATTATTATTATTATTATTATTATTATTATTATTATATTATTATTATTATTATTTTTATTATTTTTATTATTATGTCTTTATTTTCATTATAACTATTACTTTTTATTATTATTTTTATTTTTTTGCTCTCTCTCTCTCTCTCTCTCTCTCTCTCTCTCTCTCTATATATAATATATATATATATATATATATATATATATATATATATATATATATATATATATATATATATAATATATATATATATATATATATATATATATATATATATATATATATATATATATATATATATATATATATATATATATATATATTATATATATATATATATATATATATATATATATATATATATATATTATATATATCTCAGTGAAATTGGTACATGTAAAAAGATATAAATACATTCCGATTATTTCATAAATTTTCGTCTTGCTTGATACTGAGGATATAGGAAAGGAAGCTGTTAATTTAATTATTCTTTTGAGGTTCCTTTGTAATCAATTTTCATCTAAATATATCGATAAAGGAATGAATAAATTCAGTGAATTTAGATAAAAAAAAAAATCAGATCGGAATTAAAAGAATAATTTTTCATATTTCAAACTTAAATATCTCTCATTACTATACTATAATTTTCTTCTTACGTTTCCCAATTTTGCTGAATAAACACTTTAGCTAAGTAATCTTCCATGTGCTGCTCCCTCTTCCCGCCAAAAACAAGAGATATCTTCTCTGTGTCCGGGCCCAGCAAGAGTCTTTCCCTCATGGGAATGTAAATTATTTAGAGTAGACTTAAAGCGGAGCTTCCGAACTTGTGCTCTCCCGAATCAAAAATGAGCAACGCAACAGAGAGGGAGAGAACACTCACGGATGCTTCCTATTTTTCTTTATTTAAGCAACGGAAACTCTATTCTTATTGATGACACTCGCTTCTCTTTTTACACACAAACACACGCGCATGCTTTTATATAATTTTATGTATCCTCATAGTAAGTTAGTGTAACTTATTTTCATAAACAAGAATTATATATATATATATATATATATATATATATATATATATATATATATATATATATATAATATATATATATATATATATATATATATATATATATATATATATATATATATATATATATATATATATATATATATATATATATATATATATTATATATATATATTATATATATTATATATAATAGAGAGAGAGAGAGAGAGAGAGAGAGAGAGAGAGAGAGAATCTCAAAGTTTAAAGTCTGCTATAATTCTCTCAGATTAATTCCATATAGAAAACAATGTCTGCTAAAGGACTCGAACCAAGCGACCTTTAAAGATGGTAAGGTCTTGCGCGTTACCACTAAGCCATGGCGGTTCAAAAAGGAATACCACTGGAAAGGGGCTTATGAAAACTTGGCATGCAGGCCATCTCAAAAGGACTCCTCCGACCGCAACTCAGGCAGAGGGCAACGAGGTCAATGGTTGAATCCCCTACTCACAGTAGTTATATATATATATATATATATATATATATATATATATATATATATATATATATATATATATATATATATATATATATATATATATATTATATATATATATGAAGAGAGAGAGTAGTTGCAAAATAGAATCCAAAAAATTTAACACTGTGTAAAGAAGAGCAAATTAGGCACATGTGATATTATGCACATGTATCGGAAAATATTTAGTTTG
>SEYY01006452.1:87500-90000 GCA_009176605.1 Armadillidium nasatum | reverse complement strand
TTCTAAATTCGGAAGTTTCGTTTCCAACTCATGTCTCAGTCACGTCACGGACAGTTATTAATAAAGAGTATTTCTATAAGACTCTTTTTTTTTCACTTCTTTAATGACCTTTAAATGCGATAAAGTTTACATTGGTATTCGCTTTATAAAGTCTTTTGTGGCTGTCTGTTTATTTGCTATTGTTTCTTCTCATTAATATCTGTTCTTGTCTTTCTTTACGTGCATTCTTTTCTTTTTCTCTTCCTCTATCTTTCTCCCATATATATATATTATATATATATATATATATATATATATATATATATATATATATATATATATATATATATATATATATATATATATATATATATATATATATATATATATAGTATATATATATATATATATATATATATATATATATATATATATATATATATATATATATATATATATATATATATATATATATATATATATATATATATATATATATATATATATATATATATATATATATATATTTAATGCCGTCTACAGTGGCTCGAACGGTAGGGGGATTGACTCACGTGCTTGAGGGCGCCGGTTCGATCCCACTTCGGGATCCTAGGTATATAGTACCTAGAAAGTTCCTCTCCTCGAATAGGGCAATGCCCGTGAGATGTGAACTTTTTATAAAAAAAAAAAAAAAAAAATATATAAATATATATAAAAGTACCATCAGAGAGATCCAAGGCACTCGTTGAGGATATGTAGAAACTTCATTACTTTATAATATTCTATTTTGTTTATTTTCTCATGCTCTTTCGAAGGATCACTTTGCTTCTTTCCATAAAAATACTTTTCTTATTCAGATGTTCAAAGACTTTTTGAGGAGGATTTCACTCGATCGAAAGGTCCTTGCTTTAAAATAAGGTTGTCGTCTATTCTTGTTTAGATTATGCTTTTGGTAACTGGGGTTCTTTCAAAGATGAAGTTTCTTAAGTTAACCCACTCTTTCTGATTCTCTTCTATCTCATTTTAGCCTTCACCCAATTGTCTTAATTTCTTCATACTATTGTTATAACTATAGATATCACTATTCCTAAATCTTTAATCTTAAACTATCTCGTGAAACTTTTCTTTTCATTTAGTTTCTTTCTTTCCTGGGAAGATCTTTGTCAAAAAGCATAATCGTTATAATCTTTTTTTCAGGTATTACAAGACTAGTCTTTTGAACGCACTTTTATCTCTTGATACTCCAGTTACATTAACTGAAACATTTTTAAGAGCCTTGATTTGATGTCTGTCGGCTTTTGATCTTGTAATTTTTTCCTATTTAAATATACTTATCTAGTAATTTTAATGTTTATGTAAGCCTTAACATTTTTCTACCACACACACACACACACACACACACACACACACACACACACACATATACATATATATATATATATATATATATATATATATATATATATATACTATATATATATATATATATATATATATATATATATATATATATATATATATATATATATATATATATATATATATATATATATATATATATATATATATATATATATATATATATATATATATATATATATATATATATATATATATATATATATATATATATATATATATATATATATATATATATATATATATATATATAATATATATATATATTGGAGAAATTTCGTGCAAAAAAGTTAAATATTTTTAACGTGCTCATTAAGCGAAGCACATTAAAGTATTTCATTCTCTAATTAAGTCTTCATTATTAAAATGATAGGAGAGTAAATTCCTATTTAAAAATCTTATAATTAAAAGGCCATTGAAGGAGTATTAAATTTGTTATAAAAAGGTAATCGAATTGTCTCACTCAAATTTTAGCCTACTAAAACGAAAGACTAATTGCCATCTCAGTTACTAAAGCACGTTAAAAATTACCTTTCAGCCCCATTTTTTTTTTAAAAAATGAGTGACGGGAATTTTAGCGTGGTCGTTTCTTTCGAATTTTATATTCAACCGTTTTCACGAATCCCAAGAAATGTAAAATGCTTCCTCAAAAAATGTTACCTTCGCTTCAATATTATAGTTTCTTCCTTAAATTTTATAGCATATATATATATATATATATATATATATATATATATATATATATATATATATATATATATATATATATATATATATATATATATATATATATATATATATATATATATATATATATAGACAGAAAAAACACTATAACCGTGTTTTGTTTTACACAATTAAAACCCCACAGGAAAATTAAAACACAATTTTTTAAAAAAGTGCGAGGCTTTCGAAGGAACAACCGTCCTTCCTCTTTCAGGCTCAAGTTTAATACTCTATATTATTAAACTTGAGCCTGAAAGAGGAAGGACGGTTGTTCCTTCGAAAGCCTCGCTCTTTTTTAAAAATTTGTGTTTTAATTTTCCTGTGGGTTTTAATTGTGGGTATATATATATATATATATATATATATATATATATAT
>SEYY01006452.1:75000-82500 GCA_009176605.1 Armadillidium nasatum | reverse complement strand
TATAAAATAATATAAATCTTTGATCTTTATCTTTATTCATTTTACAGTAATAAAATTCCAATAAATAATTCATCGCATACTTAAAATAATTGGTAAAATTAAAAAATCTTCTAATAATCATAATAAAAATCAATAATAATAATAATAATATGATAATAATACTAAATAATAATGACTATAATAAAAAATAATACTAAAAAATGATAATAATAATAATAATAATAATAATGATAATTATAATAGTACTAATAATAATAATAATAATAATAATAATAATAATAATAATAATAATAATAATAATAATAATAACAAGCTCATGTGCGTATCCCAAAGGGATACGCAGAGAGGTGGAGGTGGAGGTGGAGGCGGAGACGCCGGGAGAAATGAAGGCTGAGGTGGATGTTGAGTTGGAGGTGGAGGAGGAGGGGAGGCAGAAGTGTATGCGAAGGTGGAGTGGAGATATATATAATAATATATAATAATATCGTATATATATAATATTATATATATATATATATATAATATATATATATATATTATATATATTATATTATCTATATTTATAAATTATAATTAATAATGAAAATAATAAATTTTACAAAATATATATTATATATCTTATATATATTAATAATATATATATTATATATAAATATATATATATATATATATATATATATATATATATATAATATATTATATATATATAATATATATATATATATATATATATATATATATATATACAATGTGAAGCTACTTAATAGTGTACCGGCCAAAATGAACCTAGTCCAAGTTTAATATTAATAAGATATAGATAATAATAATAATAATAATAATAATAATAATAATAATAATAATAATAATAATAATAATAATAATAATAATAATAATAATAATAATAATAATAATAATAATAATTAATAATAATAATAATAATAATAATAATTAATAATAATAATAATAATAATAATAATAATAATAATAATAATAATAATAATAATAATAATAATAATAATAATAATAAAACATTTAATTAAAAAGAATGAGGCCGCCAAACTCTGCCATAATCAAGAAATCATAAGTTTTGCTTCGTAAGAAAAATTATTTTAAGAAAATTTGTGTTCGACTTTGAAGAAGTTTCCCTTTTTTGTGGTTTTGAGAAGTTTATTCCCGAAAGATCTCGTTAAGTTTTATTAAAGGTTGTAAAATTTATACTTTTCAACTTTATCTCTATTTTTATTGCAATATTATTTTATAAGAAATTTAGAAAAGTAATTTTAGTGAATGAACTGAAACGGAATGAATAAAAAAAAAAACAAAAAAAAAAAACAAGGTAAAATAAAAATTAAATGAATTAAAATCAAGTAAATAAATTAATTAATTTTTGAAGATTAATTTACAGAATATCTAAATTTTTTAAAAGACTAATTAAAAAAAAAATAAATAAAAATAAAAAAATCAATAAAACAAAAATAAATAAAAAGAAAAACAAATAAATAAATATCTTCAGTGAACTTTTATTAAGATAAAGAAATATTTGTTTTCCGACTTAAGACTCATTTTAAATTTCCGATTTTCAACTTTTAAAACTTATAATGACCAAATAACTTTCCATTCTATCCTTAAACTAAATCTTGTCTCTATACACAAGCTTTGTTTGAATTTTCTACTCTCTTTCAAAACGATTCATATATATATATATATATATATATATATATATATAATATATATATATATATATATATATATATATATATATATATATATATATATATATATATATATATATATATATATATATATATATATATATATATATATATATATATATATATATATATATATATATATATATATATATATATATATATATATATATATATATATATATATATATATATATATATATATATATATATATATATATATATATATATATATATATATATATATTATATATATATATATATATATATATATATATATATATATATATATATATATATATATATATATATATATATATATATATATATATATATATATATATATATATATATATATATATATATATATATATATATATATATATATATATATATATATATATATAATATATATATATATATATATATATATATATATATATATATATATATATATATATATTATATATATATATATATATATATAATATATATGTATATGCTTGTATATGTGTAATTAAATTCATAGATGAATTCGTTAATAACAATTAAAAACAAAAAATGATAAAGAAATTATATATATATATATATATATATATATATATATATATATATATATATATATATATATATATATATATATATATATATATATATATATTACACTCTATGCACAGTGTAGTATTATTATTGAAAATTTAAAGAATAGTCTTTATTTTTCTAAACTTGGCATTAAATTTTTATTTTATTTTTTTTAAATTAACTGATTTGTAATATTAATATCAAAATCGTACTAGTACTGCTATTAATGCTTCCGAAAATAGTAATATAGGTAATAATAATCATAACGATAATAACAGAAGTAATGAAAACAATGTTTACAGTGATAACAATAAGAAAATTAGATATTAAAACAATAATACTAGGAATACTACTAATACCACTAATAATAATAAAACTATTTATAGTTCTTAAATGAATATTTAAAATAATAATAATAATAATTATAATAATAATAATAATAATAATAATAATAATAATAATAATAATAATAATAATAATAATAATAATAATAATAATAATAATAATATTAACAACAACAATAATTATATTTCTTTTATATTTACTTTGTATTTTTTTGTGGTTTTAATATCATGTTTGTATGTCTTTGAGAGTTCCTTGGTTGTCGTTTGCTAAATTAAAATGAAACTTGGTCGGTCCTTCGGCCACTTTCAGCTACTTTCAGCCACTTTCAGCTACTTTCAACTGCTTTCAGCCACTTTCAGCTTTACTCACAAATTAGTTTACTTTTATTATTTACTTCAATCTTGAATTTTTCTTTTTTTTTTAATAGAGTTAAAGCTCTTGACTAAAAAATCTTTATAATTTTTCATTGTGGCTTCTAATTGGTTTATATATATATATATATATATATATATATATATATATATATATATATATATATATATATATATATATATATATATATATATATATATATATATATATATATATATATATATATATATATATATATATATATATATATATATATATATATATATATATATATATATATATATATATATATATATATATATATATATATATATATATATATATATATATATATATATATATATATTTATTGATGCATCGAATGTCAAATTTTTAACATCCTCGGATGTCTATTTTTTCACATCAGCAGATGCGGAGTCGGATTTTTTATGTTCCACATCCGTTTGGTTCCATCCGAGAATTGTTTCAAAGATCTTAGACAGAATACAAGTGAGAGCTATAGGGCGATAGTTAAAAGGATCGGAGAGGCTAAATTTTTTGGAATAGGTTAGACTTATGCGTGCTTCCAACATTGAGAGAAAGTACTAGTATTGATGCATAGAGAGAAAAGTTGAACGAGGAACAGAGACAGCTCAGAAGCACACTCCATTAAAACTCGGGGAGGAATGCCTTCCGGACCTATTGACTTTGTAACGTTCGTAGATTTCAGAAGTCCTTGCACCTGATCAAATATAATCACAGGTAAAGGTATGGGACATCTGAAAGGAGAAGAAGTTAGGGGAATGATTGCCAGACTCGTTCAGGGTTAAATTAGAAAAGAACAGGAGACAGAAGAAATTAGCTTTTTTTAGGTTGGTGTGTTAGCAGCAGAACCATCAGAGCGAATAAGAGGAGGAAAGGAAGATTATATATATATATATATATATATATATATATATATATATATATATATATATATATATATATATATATATATATATATATATATATATATATATAATATATATGAAAAATAATTATTTACTTATTCATGGTATCAAAAATATTAATCGAACATTAGACAACAAATTAATAACTTTCAAAATTTTATTCCTCCGCAACATCCGCATTTAATAATTGCGGATGCAGATATTGCAAAATCATGAACTGCATATACGGATGCAGATGCGGATGTCACATACATCACTAAATATATATATATATATATATATATATATATATATATATATATATATATATATATATATATATATATATATATATATATATATATATATATATTATATTAATTTATTATGCATATTAAAAGACCTTTTAAATTGAATTCATTTCGCTGTAAAAATACTTGACTCATGTTTTAAATTAAACCAATTTAACTATTTTAAGTCTTTGAGAATAGCAAATAAAACATTTCTAATATTTGAACACACGTTTATATGAAACGTTTTAAAAGTTTAAAAGTAATTTTATTTTATACTTATTAATCATGAAGAGTATTTGATCCTTTTTTTCTATTATTTATTTATAAGATTGAAATTCCAAAGACATGAGATTGAATTTTATATAAAACGGTATAGTAGACTAATCTTATAATCAACACGTCAAAAAATTCTAAAATGGGTCTTATGTAGACTGTACGTAAGGCTTGTTTTTGAATGTTTCTGTTGTGTGTGTTAAAAGTGCTTTCTATTAAATAGACCATTGTATTTTTTTTTTAACTTTTGCCATATTTCACCATCCGAATAAAAGTATTTGTTTCGTAAAAATTTTCCATCAATGTTATATACACCATAGTATAAGTATTAATACTTATACTATATATACACTTAAAAAGGGAATTAATTTACAGAACTTATTCCTTTGTTAGTGAAAGAGAAGATTAGGTACGAGGTTTTCACATTCAAATTTGAACTTTAAATCTGTAAAAAACATTAAAACAGGAAAATGTGAAAGGGTTTTCTTCTGTAAAATTTAAAACTTTTTACAATTCATTCAAAATGTTTTAAAATAATATATATATATATATATATATATATATATATATATATATATATATATATATATATATATATATATATATATATATATATATATATATATATATATATATATATATACGAGTATAATGACAAACTTGAGAACATATGAAATACAAAGCTAAATGTAAGGTACTGAGAATGAAAAAATATTGTAAAAACGAAATCAGAGAGACACAAAAATATGTTGAAAAAAGCACAAAGGACCACAACAAATTTCACCCAAATTTATCATATATATTATATATATATATATATATATATATATATATATATATATATATATATATATATATATATATATATATATATATATATATATATATATATATATATATTATATATATATCTATATATATATATATATATATATATATATATATATATATATATATAATATATATATATATATATATATATTATATATATATATATATATATATATATATATATATATATAATTTTATTAACTGCTAGTGATGTTATAATTTCGAGGAATCGAACCCGGGCCCAAAAGTTGGAAGTCCGTTGTGTTGACCACTACTCCACTGATGGTTCAAAAGGAAATAATCCAGAACTTCTACTGACATATCTCGCCTAGTGAAAAGTCCATTCAATATTTCCCCGACCATCACTAGCAGTTAATAAAATTATAAATAATGATTCCACGGTTGATTTATCAAGGGGTTATCAAAATTATAACATTTGCACTGCGATTTATACTCAGGATAGAACCTGGTCCATGTCCATGTCCATGGTCGGGAAATATTGAAGGGACTTTTCACTAGGTGAGATATGTCAGTAGAAGTTCTGGATTATTTCCTTTTGAACCATCAGTGGAGTAGTGGTCAACACAACGGACTTCCATCTTTTGGGCCCGGGTTCGATTCCTCGAAATTATAACATCACTAGCAGTTAATAAAATTATAAATACTGATTCCACGGTTGATTTATCATAGTGGTTATATAATATATATATATATATATATATATATATATATATATATATATATATATTATATATATATATATATATATATATATATATATATATATATATAATATATATATATATATATATATATATATATATATATATATATATATATATATATATATATATATATATATATATATATATATATATATATATATATATATATATATATATATATAATGGGTATCTCTATATTTGCCTATACACGTTCTGCTATACATATATATGAGATAAAAGTGAATGAATAAAAAGTTATTTGGCAAGGAAATTATCACAATAAGAAGAGCGAAGAAAGAAGAGGTCCGGAAATAAGTCCATAACTGCTCTGATGCCTTCCACTCAACGTTTGTTAGAAGCCAAAAAGAAAGGAAAAAGAAAGAAAGTTCTTTTATTACTTTTTAAAACTTTAGTTTTGGTAGAAAATTTTGCTTAGAGTGAGCCAAAAAAAAAAAAAGTTTTGAAAAGGAAAAAAATATCAACTTTTTAAAAATGAAAGTTATACGGAAGGAAGACTTAAAAATGCATATTACATAATGGTATATATATATATATATATATATATATATATATATATATATATATATATATATATATATATATATATATATATATATATATATATATATATATATATATATATATATATATATATATATATATTTATAATATTATAGAGAGTAGGTTTATAATATTCGTGGAATCTGTTATGAATAATTTAATTGTGAATATCGATAGTGAGAGCGAGTAAATTGATTAATAATAAAGAATCTCACTCAATAATTTACAATATTCGTAAAAATTAGATTTATTTTTATATAAAATGTGAAAATTTTATTCTTTTTTTTTTTTTTAATCATTCTTTTGTTTCAAGTAATGATTTCGGTTGAGTCAAAGTTTATATATTTTATTCATAAAACATTTAGGCGTATTGAATACATTGCAAAAATTGTTATAACGATTTTCAATAAAAAAAAAAAAAAAAGATTTGTTATGCCTAAAGATTTTTCATTTCACTGATTTATTTTCTAATAAGAAAACAACGGATAAAATTTGTTGTGACATTTGTCCCAACGATTTTTCGGGATAATTTTTGTAGTATGTAAAAATTTTTGCCTTTTAAATTTTAAGATATTGTTTCAGAAATTTGAATTTTTATTCTTTTTTGCTCAATTGAGACATCAAAAGAAGCATCAGGAAACACACGCTTCCTTTATGCCTGTATGATTCTTTCTTCTGAATGAATCGTTTGATGGCCTATATTAATTTAACACTTTGTTCAATATTCTTCAGGATTGCAAAGCCGTAAAGAAATCTCATTCAAAAAAAAGAAAAAAAAAATTTAACAAAACGTGTATACATACTCTTCGGATGCTTAGAAGAAATAATCTTATCACTAAAGAAATTGTCTATTTAAAAAAAGATTTCCGAATTAAGTTGATTGTTTTCTCAAAAACTAAAC
>SEYY01006452.1:65000-67500 GCA_009176605.1 Armadillidium nasatum | reverse complement strand
ATATATTATATATAATTAATATTATATATATATATAATTATATATATATATATATATATATATAATATATTAATATATATATTATATATATATATATATATATATATATATAATATTTATATATATATTTATATATATATATATTATATATATAATATATACAGTAATTCAATATTACCTTCAACTTCACAGTTTCACATATTCCATTTGAAGTTAATAATTGGTAAGTTATTTTTTAGAAATAAAAGCTTTTGGGGCTCTTTCAGGTGAAAGTTTGGTTCGCTTTTCGTCGTAAATGAGGCCTGCCCACTGAAAAACGCTCACTAGAACACTAGTTGGACATGCTAAATAAGTCCTTGCCAGCTCAGCAAAAAAGGGAAACTTTTGCAATTATTCTCCACCAAACCAGTTGGTCTTTATCTGCCTCCAAACGTGGGAGTTTTAGATAATTTTGAATAATCTATTGTATCCTTTGACACTTCTGACTGTGATTCTTCATCTCTGCTGGAAGCTAGAAGATCTTTCATTGATTTAGCAATGCTTAAGCTAACAGATTTTGTTTCTTTTGTATCTGAGAGCTTTTGCTTTTTCTTGAAAAAGGCGTTATTTTATCTGTTTCTATATCTCATCGCATAAGCATCCTATTTGATTTTAAATTCTGAGAAACAAGTGGTTTAAAAAATTTTTTTTGTACCTGGGATCTAAAAAGTTGCAATTGTATAAGCATCATCATTTTCCAGGTTTTCAAATCTGTCGTTCATCTCCTTCATTAATGTTTCAGTCATCCTTAAAACTCCCTTAGACTTAATAACATTTGTTAACACAACTTACAATGTTGAAACAAGTGGTATCACATCTGACAAACATGATTCAGCTGAACTTATAGTCTTTGTTAATCTTCAAAAAGGCTTAAGATATTAATACATATTTAAAAATGTCATTTTCGTCAGCTGTTAGAGGCTTTTTTTGTGCTGCTTGAAGCATAAAGCAAATGTCCTCATTAATTTTCAAGCATTTGCAAACTACTATTCCAGCGTGTTTGAATATCTTGCATGACAGAAAGTGGACGAACATTTAATCTTGTTTGTATTTTCTTCAGCTCATTTTGGGCTACACGGAGTGATTGAAATGCGTAGCAATTAACCTACATTTGGTTATTAAATCGGATACACATTTTTGACTCATAATATAACTACTATCTATAGTTTTTTTTTAATATCCGCAAATGCGGATGTTGCGGATATCCAATTGCGGATATCCGCGATGCGGATATTGGAAAAATGACGGATACCGCAGTTTGCGGATGCGATATCCGGTCCACCTCAATTATATATATATATATATATATATATATATATATATATATATATATATATATATATATATATATATATATATATATATATATATATATATATATATATATATATATATATATATATATATATATATATACTGTGTTTATGCTAAATCGTCGTATTGATTATTACTCATACATTTTTAGTGCTTTTAATTCTGTTAGATTTAATATATAAACCAAATTTTAATCAATACTGCGTGGATTGGTAGCTTTTTTTCTCTCTCCCCAACTCTCTCTCTCTCTCTCTCTCTCTCTCTCTCTCTCTCTCTCTCTCTCTCTCTCTCTCTCTAAGTTGCTCACTATTTTCATATAACTGAAAATGGAATTTTTAAAGTCTCCGTGATAATTTAATAACCAATTGTGATTGTTTATTAAATCTTTTTATTTTATATTATCCTCAGTATAAATTGAAAAGGATAATTAGGAATTATATATATATATATATTATATATATATATATATATATATATATATATATATATATATATATATATTATATATATATATATATATATATATATATATATATATATATATATATATCATATAGTGGGCAAAGGACAGTAGCCTAATAAATATTCCACCAGAGTTAGGGGAAAGACGGAAACCAGGTCAAATTAAAAGCTGACGTAACCTGATACACGACGTTTGAAGGTGTGTAAGTCATAGGAAATTTTTAAAATAGATGAAGGGAGTGTGTTACAGACTTTACCAGTAGAGTACATGTAAGATTGAGCATAGCGGTTAAGTCTGGGGTCAGAGAGCTGGATAGAGAAAGGATGAGACTGTGTAGAAACACGAGTCGCAAGAGCGCTTCTCAATGGAGGAGGTATGCTACGATAGAGTTCAGAAAAGCAGTATCCATTGTAATAGCGATAATATAGAGAGAGTGACGCAACAGTTCGACGGGCAGAAAGAGATTGGAGAGAATTAGTGAGAGCAGGAGAGTTGATAAGTCGAAAAGCCCTAGACTCCACCATCTCAAGGATAGCTGTATGAATGGAACCACCTCAGATATGTGACGTATACTCCATACAGGGACGAACAACACCCCTATACAGAGCAAGCAACCAGGGTGGTGTTAAAAAATACTGAAGGCGCCTCAGAACACCCAACCTCTTAGAAGCTTGTTTAGAAATA
>SEYY01006452.1:27500-42500 GCA_009176605.1 Armadillidium nasatum | reverse complement strand
GGAGAGACGAATTAGCTTTCTTCATGGAAAAGGTATGCAACTAAAGTTCAGAAGAGAAATGTCAGTTGTAATAGATATAATAGAAATAGAATGAAGCAACAGTCGATAGTCAGATGAGATTGGAGAAGAATTGATAAGGTAAAAATCTTTAAAGTCTATCCTTTCAGAAAGATCTTCAGAGCACTGAGCACTGAGTACTGAGCACTGAACACTGCTCATTGAGAAATGAGCACTGAACATATTAAAAAATTTTCTTTTTTTTTGAGTGGAAATTCTTCCAAGAAAAATCAAGAAAAAACATTTATAATATCAAGAAAAGAGAAGTATTTGATCAGTTTAATTTTGAAGATGGATCTATTTTTGGCTTCAGGTTAAATCGAGTACAATATATATAAAAGATTTACTGAGTTTTTGAGGTATTGAAAGTAATCATTCATTCTTTGTACAAATTAGAACACAAGAAATGTCAAAGACAGTTGTTTCAAAGACATTCTCGTAGCATCAGTCATTTGCATTTGAGTAAATCGCTTTTTTGCAATGAAAGCAGTAACTATGCGTCATCAATATATATATATATATATATATATATATATATATATATATATATATATATATATATATATATATATATATATATATATATATATATATATATATATATATATATATATATATATATATATATATATATATATATATATATATATATATATATATATATATATATATATATATATATATATATATATATATATATATATATATATATATATATATATATATATATATATATATATATATATATATGTATATATATATATAATTTTATGGAATGTAATTTGAGAATAAGTGAAAAATGTGCTTAGAGTGTTCTTTTTCATCCACAGCTCTTCCAGACGGAGTCATCGAACAGATGGACGTCGTCAACTCAGGACTCGAAGTGCTGAACGATCAAGATTTCAGAGAGACGCGCGTCGAAAACCTTCGATTAATGTCCAATCGAATTAGGAGGATTGCAGATAAAGCTTTTAGGTACGATTAGATATAAGGAATCATCTATTATATATATATATATATATATATATATATATATATATATATATATATATATATATATATATATATATATATATATATATATATATATATATATATATATATATATATAATATAATATATATTATATA
The DNA here is from genome assembly GCA_009176605.1 of Armadillidium nasatum. NCBI lineage: Eukaryota > Metazoa > Arthropoda > Malacostraca > Isopoda > Armadillidiidae > Armadillidium > Armadillidium nasatum. The sequence goes on along the minus strand of SEYY01006452.1, from coordinate 41,313 downwards.
AGGCCCACACATAATGAGTATTAATTTTAGAGCCTCTTTTGAGTTTCATATCTGTAATAATCAAAGAGAAAAATGTTATTAATATAAATTATTGCCTGACCGAAATTCATTCATCAGTAGATAGCAAAATAACAATAAAATTAAGAAGGTCGAGGCCATTTACCTTATATATATATATATATATATATATATATATATATATATATATATATATATATATATATATATATATATATATATATATATATATATATATATATATATATATATATATATATATATATATATATATATATATATATATATATATATATATATATATATATATATATATATATATATATATATATATATATATATATATATATATATATATATATATATATATAGTATATATATATATATATATATATATATATATATATATATATATATATATATATATATATATATATATATATATATATATATATATATATATATATATATATATATATATATATATATATATATATATATATATATATATATATATATATATATATATATATATGTATATACTCGTAAACTCTTATATATGTACACGAGAAGAGCGCTCGCTCTCTCTGAAGAAGGAGGCTAATTAAATTTCAAGAGGATTCCACTCAAAAAATCATCAATAAAAGTGAGAAAATTACATGGAAATTGCATCCCAAAGTCTTTCTTTTTAATTTTATTTTATTCAAGATTTCTTTTTCAAGAGGGAAAATTTGGCGCGAAAATTTGGCGCGAAAATCTCAAGGTATTCAATTTCAAATAAAATATTAAACTGTATTTTTAAATGATTTTTTTTTTGTTCTCGTCATTGATAGACAACGAATTGTGTAACCTCCTACACACACACAACAAATCACACACAATCGTAATATATATATATATATATATATATATATATATATATATATATATATATATATATATATATATATATATATATATATATATATATATATATATATAATATAATATATATCCTCGTAGCGGTGGGGATCTGTAAATATATATATATATATATATATATATATATATATATATATATATATATATATATATATATATATATATATATATATATATATATATATATATATATCATTAGGCGTGATATACCAGAGGCCAACAGGGCATTTACAAGAGAAGAACAGACCATTGTTGATATGTAAATTAAAGGCCAACATGATCCGATTCGTGATCTTTGAACGTGTGCAAATTAAGGGAAATGTGTTAAAAAATGAGAAGGAAGAGTGTTCCAAACTTTACCAATGAAGCATAAGTAAGATTGAGCATAGCTGTTAAGTGTGAAGTCAGAGATCTAGTGAGAGTAAGGATAATACTATTTTTAAATTCCTTTAGAAATGAAGATAAAAATTTGTCGTTAAACAGACTTTGAATTTTTGAGGAATTTACAATTGGTTTTTGAGATTTTTTTATTTGATCTCTTTAGAAATTAATGTGCACAAAAGAGTCATTTCTTCTTAAAAATGTTAAAAAAATTATTTAAAAAAACATTATAGTATTATTCATATTTGTTAATTTTCTCAAAAACAACATTACCTAATAAGCCAACCGCCTGAATAGAATTGGAACCTTCTCCTTCATTTTATTTGGTCTTAATAGTTAATGTGTGAACACAAATGAGGAAGGTTGTTAGCCGTTCCGAATGACTCGCTTACAATTTCTTTTTTTTTATTACCTGTGGGGTTAAATTTATGTAAAAATGCACACGGTTATGTGTTTATATATATATATATATATATATATATATATATATATATATATATATATATATATATATATATATATATATATATATATATATATATATATATATATATATATATATATATATATATATATATATATATATATATATATATATATATATATATATATATATATATATATATATATATATATATATATATATATATATATATATATATATATATATATATATATATAATATATTATATACAACATATATTTATTAATTATTAAATAGCAAAATTTTTCCATTACCGTAGTAAAATTTTTCTTATTTCTTTTTCATTCTTTAAGATTAGATTAATAATTTATTCTTTGATATTTTAACTTTTTTACTTATTTTCCCTCTCTCTCTCTCTCTCTCTCTCTCTCTCTCTCTCTCTCTCTCTCTCTCTCTCTCTCTCTCTCTCTCTCTCTCTCTCTCTCTCTCTCAACGTTTGACTAAAGTCTTTTACTCGAGTTTCCTTTATGGTTTTTATTCCGAATAAAAAAATGCAAAAAAAAGGTTGAGATTAAGTTCAGTGTGTGTGTGTATGTGTGTGTGTGCGTGTTTGTGTGTGTTAGAGATAGAGATAAATAGATAGATAGAGATAGAGATAGAGAGAGAGAGAGAAAGAAAGAAAGAAAAATAAATAAAGGGCGAAAGAAAAGAATTATAAAAGGTTAATGGAAAGAGGGAATGAAAAATAAGGATTAGAAATGAAAGAAAAAGAAGGGGAAAAATAAAAAGAATAAAAGAATGAATGTAAAGATTACTAAAATAAGGAAACATAAATTAAGTAATTACTTAATAAATGATAAAGTTTATTATGTATATTGTATATAATTATTTATAAAGTACAATTAATTTTAAACTTTGAAACCTGTTATATAGAAATAATTATATCGAATTAACAATAGCAAAAATAATCATAATAATAATGATAATAATAATTGTTATGATAATAAAGACAATAATAATAACAACGATAGTGATATTAATTAAAATAACGACGATTATAATAATAATAATATAATAATATATAATAATAATAATAATAATAATAATAATAATAATAATAATAATAATAATAATAATAATAATATAATAATAATATAATTATAATTAAAATAATAATGATAATAATAGCGATAATAATAATAATACTAATAATAATGATAATAATGATAATATTAACGCTAACAATAAAAATTAATAATAATAATAATAATAATAATAATAATAATAATAATAATAATAATAATAATAATAATAATATAATAATAACAACGATGATTAATAATAATAATAATAATAATAATAATAATAATAATAATAATAATAATAAAAATAATAATAATATCGTAGTAATAATAATGAAAATAATAACTATTATGTTATTATTATTATTTTATCATCTTAATAACAGGACTGACTAACGACTTGTCAGTTTTAGAGATGCTGTTTGTTAAATGGAGAAATTTCTTTTATTTCAAGCAATCTTTGTTTAAGTTTTCTCCTTCACTAAATCCAATACCTTTCCTTACTATTTATTTTTTTTTATTTTATCAGCTCTTCTCTACTTAGGTGTTTCTCTTTCTCTTTGTATCTTCTACCACTGACCTATAGACTTTTTTTTAGCACTTTATTTATAGCATCTTCAGAGTATCTTCTGATCATTCTCAGTGTCAATGATTTTTTACTGTTTCTGATAGAAACAGTAATATATGCCATGACTTGCTTCATTCTCTTCCAGTTCTCCCCTTTGAAACTCAATCGAAATAACTCTTTAAATTCATAAAACTGATGAAAATACTGGTATTATTTTCTGTATATTTCTCATTTAATATCTTCAAATTAAAAACATCTTTTCGCATGTTCTATTCCCCACAGCGTCTAAAACTATATTATTATTGCTTGCAAAGGTTTTCCAAATATCATTTTCATATTAAAATTTAAATTCTCTATACTACAAAATTGTGATCTTTCCATTCCTATTTTCATTGACTCTTTCCGTCATCAATCTATCGATATTATTTTCTAATCTTCTTTCCAATATTTATTTCTCTTTTTCACTTCCTAAATTCAGCATTTTCTGAAAGTATCCTTCTTTTCCTTTCCTCTATATCTGTCTCAAGTCGTAACTCGAGGTACAACTTGATCCTTCTATTTTTAGCTTGTTCTTTCTATCTTTTTCCAAACAAATTTGCTTTCCATATAATTTTCGCTACACAAATTACTTCACTTCCTATCTTTGTAAATTCTTATATTTATATTATGGCTTAGCATTAATACACGTGCACATACATACACATTCTTTCAGACCTATATATATATATATATATATATATATATATATATATATATATATATATATATATATATATATATATATATATATATATATATATATATATATATATAATATATATATATATATATTATATATATATATATATATATATATATATATATATATATATATATATATATATATATATATATATATATATATATATATATATATATATATATATATATATATATATATATTTATTTATGTATTTATATTATATATATATATATATATATATATATATATATATATATATATATATATATATATATATATATATATATATATATATATATATATATATATATATATATATATATATATATATAATATATATAAATATAAAAATAAATAACAAATATTTAAAGATCACAGTATTGTAGGATGATTTAATGATTTTAAAATAAGAACTTATTTTACGTGTTTTGCATATTAACATAAAGTAATAAGAGGTTCATTGAGCCTTGAGCTGCCAGAGGCATTTAAACGCCTCGTTTCATCAGACTTTAAAAAACTTTTTCTCTTCAAATGATTCAATTATAAAATGAAGTGAGAGGGAATCAATGTCTGATTTTCCTTTGGTTTCCTCGAATTTCCCTTTCATTCTATACGTCTCTATGTGTGTATATGTGTATGTGTGTGTGAGTAATAATTTTGCATAAAATCATTGAAAAACGTAATGTGTTCTTAATTTCATTATTTACTCTATTAATTAAATTGTAAGGTTGTGAAAGGAAATATAAAATAACAAAGTGGAAAAGAGTATATATGATATATATATATATATATATATATATATATATATATATATATATATATATATATATATATATATATATATATATATATATATATATATATATATATATATATATATATATATATATATATATATATATATATATATATATATATATATATATATATATATATATATATATATATATATATATATATATATATATATATATATATATATATATATATATATATATATATAGTATATATATATATTATATATATATATATATATATATATATATATATATATATATATATATATATATATATATATATATATATATATATATATATATATATATATATATATATATATATATATAATAAAAAAAAAAAAAAAAAAATATATATATATATATATATATATATATATATATATATATATATATATATATATATATATATATATATATATATATATATTATATATATTATATATAAAAAAAAAATAATAATATATATATATATATATATATATATATATATATATATATATATATATATATATATATATATATATATATATATATATATATATATATATATATATAATATATATTATTTATATATTAAAATTCCGGTATTTAGACTTTTTTGAAGTCCTACAACAAGTTCAAAATCATCGAACATCGAATGTTTTATTTACTTTTAATTACTAGAAACGTATCTTTCTGAATGAGAAAACATATAGGATATTTTTGTGCTTTTCAGTACATGGCATTAGAACAAGATTTAATTAAAATAAAATTTTCTACAATAATTGGTTTAAGTCAATTATTATTAAACATCTTTTGTATTGTTGCTTCGAAAAGTAAAAAAAAAAAAAACTTTTTTTTTTCTTTAGAAATGCTTTTCAATGGATGAACTACTTTACAACTTTGCTCATATTCTTATTTAAATTTTTTTAAACCATTAATAAACTGTATTATTCTTCTCTTGACAGTTAATTTTGCAAACTTTACAGCTATTGTCATTTTGACATCTATCTATCTATATATATATCTCTATTTATCTACCTATCTATCTATCTATCTATCTATCTATCTATCTATCTATCTATCTATTTATTTATTTATTTATTTATCTATCTATCTATCTATCTATCTATCTATCTATCTATCTATCTATCTATCTATCTATCTATCTATCTATCTATCTATCTATCTATCTATCTATCTATCTATCTATCTATCTATCTATCTATCTATCTATCTATCTATCTATCTATCTATCTATCTATCTATCTATCTATCTATCTATCTATCTATCTATCTATCTATCTATCTATCTATCTATCTATCTATCTATCTATCTATCTATCTATCTATCTATCTATCTATCTATCTATCTATCTATCTATCTATCTATCTATCTATCTATCTATCTATATCTATCTATCTATATATATATATTACTATATATATATACATATATATATATATATATATATATATATATATATATATATATATATATATATATATATATATATATATATATATATATATATATATATATATATATATATATATATATATATATATATATATATATATATATATATATATATATATATATATATATATATATATATATATATATATATATATATATATATATATATATATATATATATATATATATATATAATATTATATATATATATATATATATATATATATATATATATATATATATATATATATATATATATATATATATATATATATATATATATATATATATATATATATATATATATATATATATATATATATATATATATATATATATATATATATATATATATATATATATATATATATATATATATATATATATAAATAAATATATATTTTTTTTTTTTTTTTTTTTTTTTTAATAAAAAAAAATAAAAAACTATAAAAAAAAATAATAATAGTTTCTTATGTATATTAAATAAGGAAGCAAGTAATTAAAAGAAATGAAAAAAAATAAATTTGAAAAACAAAATAAGAAAGAATCATTTGAGGAGAATTTGGAAGAACCAACCAAGAAAATATACAAAAATTATTTATGAATCAATCAATAAATAATGAGGAAGACAAAAATGTTTTTGCAGTGTTTTTGTTTATTTTGTAAAGGAATAAATAAAAAAATAATAAAAAAATATCACAAGGAAAAAAAAAATATTAACTGTTTATGAAGGTAAAAATTTTACCTTAATGAAGTGTAAACTAAATGCAAAGAATGTAAATATTAATAGAAAAGAATGTTAATAATTAAATTAAAAATTAAAAATTTAAAAGGAAAAATTTAATTAAATATTGAGAGAAAGAAAGTGGAAGGGTGTCATGAAAATATTTTATACGATGTCATTACGTTTCAGAGAAATGTTTCTTCTCTCTCATAAGGCGCTACTAAGAAAAAAAAAAATTTATAATATATATATATATATATATATATATATATATATATATATATATATATATATATATATATATATATATATATATATATATATATATATATATATATATATATATATATATATATATATATATTTATGAATTGTATTAAACAGTTATCTAATATATATACCATTCATTTTACCTTTGAATTTATGCAATTAGCTCATTAAGTCGTGTTTTATGGAAGCTTACCTTTAATTTTAGAGACAAAGGAATCAGAGAACAAACTTTGCTGAATAAAGGCTTAAGAAGATTGGAAAGGCCTTCATAGACTTACAAAAGCTGATTGAGAATTAATTATTACGTATGTTAAGAACAGGTTTGTACGCAAGGTTAAGAAGTACATTGTTAATAACAACGACAATAGTATCACCAACAACAGAGTAATAATAATAATAATTATAATTTTAATAATAATAATAATTATTGCAATAATAATGATAATAATTATAATAATATATATATATATATATATATATATATATATTATATATATATATATATATTATAATATATAATATTATAATAATATATATTAATAATAATAATAATTATAAAAATAATATAATAGCAATCATAATCTTTTTATTATTATCATAAAAATAATAATAAGAATTATATAATTATTATTATTATTATTATTATTATTATTATTATTATTATTATTATTATTATTATTATTATTATTATTATTATTATTATTATTATTATTATTATATATTATTATTATATATTATTATTATATATATATATATATATATATATATATATATATATATATATATATATATATATATATATATATATATATATATATATATATATATATAATAATAACAATAATAATAATAACAATAATAATAATAATAACAGTAATAATAATTGTTTTATAATAATTTTAATATTAATAATTATGAAAATAATAATAATATTAATATTAATTAAAACAATAATAATAATAATAATAATAATAATAATAATAATAGCAAAAATAATAATAAAGATAATAATAATAATGATTATTATCATAATAATATTATTATTATAATAATAGCAGCAATAGTAATAATAATATTAATAATAATTAAAACAATGGTAATAATAATAAAATAATAAATAATTAATAATAATAAAATAATAATGTATTAATTATATATAATATATATTATATATAATATAATAAAAAAAAAAAAAAAAAAAAAAAAATAATAATAATAATAATAATAATAATAATAATAATAATAATAATAATAATAATAATAATAATAATAATAAAGACAATGATTATTATAATAATAGTTATGGCAATAATAATATTAAAATTATGAAAACAATAATAATAATAAAAGTAATAAAATAATAATATCAATAATAATTACAAAGATAATGATAATAATAATAATACTAATAATAATAATAATAATAATTATAAAAATAATATAATAGCAATCATAATCTTTTTATTATTATCATAAAAATAATAATAAGAATTATATTATTATTATTATTATTATTATTATTATTATTATTATTATTATTATTATTATTATTATTATTATTATTATTATTATTATTATTATTATTATTATTTTGTGATTCTTTTTATTGTTAGCGTATTTAGTTTTTAAGTCAAACTTACAAAAGCAAAAATAAGTAATTTTCAAAAGCTAAGTCACAGTTGAATCATAATGTTCATATATATTATATTAAATTATATATATATTATATATATATATATATATATATATATATATATATATATATATATATATATATATATATATATATATATATATATATAATATATATATATATATATATATATATATATATATATATACTATATATATATATATATATATATATATATATATATATATATATATATATATATATATATATATATATATATATATATATATATATATATATATATATATATATAATGTTCAATTATATATATATATATATATATATATATATATATATATATATATATATATATATATATATATATATATATATATATATATATATATATATATATATATATATATATCTTATAACGAAAAATAAATTTCTATTTATTTAACTTCGGTCAATATCATTCTTCTTAACAGCAAACTCTGCAACCTCAAGAAGAAGATCTCAAAACCTCATATCCAACAGCCTACCCTTCTCCTCTTTTAATATATATATATATATATATATATATATATATATATATATATATATATATATATATATATATATATATATATATATATATATATATATATATATATATATATATATATATATATATATATATATATATATATATATATATATATATATATATATATATATATATATATATATATATATATATATATATATATATATATATATATATATATATATATATATATATATATATATATATATGTGCGGCTCTGAATCTCAGTCGATCGAGCACTCGTGATAGCAATCGAGAGGTGCAGGGTTCGAGGCCTGGCCGGAGCGGGAAATGTGAGCGATTTCTCCTTGCACAGAGCTCCGAATGACTCAGTCGTTAAACGAGTACATCAGTGGAGTGCTCTTGCCACTGATGGGAATAATCTCCGGCATCCGCGATAGGCCTGGCCCAGCCAGCGGTACCGCCGTGGGCCCTTGAAACCCAGGGATCTTCCTCGAAAGATCCCACTGACAGGACTTAGTCCTACCTGGGGGAAGGTGATTATTATATATATATATATATATATATATATATATATATATATATATATATATATATATATATATATATATATATATATATATATATATATATATATATATATATATATATATATATATATATATATAAATATATATATATATTAAGGATAACATTTTAGACGATTTTTAAAATATTTCTTATAAAGTTAATGAAAGAAAATCGTAGAGAGCATAATGAAATGAAATTTTAAATAAACAAAAAGTAGAGAGAAAATAATTTTAATCTTGTCGTTTTTTGAACTGCATAAAGGAAAGCGGTTTTAGATTAGCATAATAAAAACCAATTCAAACACACTTTCGAGGTTTGAATTCCTTCACAGCCTTTTGCACAAAGATAAGTGAATAGAGCAACAGGGTGGATAAAATTTTTTTTCAAGAAGTTAAGTGAATAGAGCAACAGGGTGGTTAAAATTCTTTTTCAAGAAAGAGAAGTGAATAGAGAAAGAGGGTGGTTAAAATTCTTTTTCAGGAAAGATAAGGGAATATAGCAACAGGGTAGTTAAATTCTTTTCCAAGAAAGAAGTGAATAGAGCAACAGGGTGGTTAAAATTCTTTTTCAAGAAAGATAAGGGAATAGAGCAACAGGATGGTATAATTCTTTTTCAGGAAAGATAAATTAATAGAGCAATAAGGTGGCTAAAATTCTTTTTTAAAAAGATGAGACTTGAATAAAATGAAAGTTAAATTTCTTTCATTTAATTATATACATAAGCTTCTATATTATATATATATGTATATATATATATATATATATATATATATATATATATATATATATATATATATATATATATATTATATATATATATATATATATATATATATATATATATATATATATATATATATATATATATATATATATATATATATATATATATATATTATATATATATATATATATATATATATATATATATATATATATATATATATATATATATATATATATATATATATATATATATATATATATATATATATATATATATATATATATTGAAATTTCATCTTTTCCTACCCCTGAAATCAGAACACATTCTGTTAAAAACTGATGTAACTTCATCAAGAAATTTGCTAATCTACTGTTTTGAAAATTTTTTTATTTTTTTTATTTATTAGTCAAAACACACAATAATCGATTTTAAAGAATTTTGAACAAGGGGATAATTATATTATATTATTATTATTATTATTATTATTATTATTATTATTATTATTATTATTATTATTATTATTATTATTATTATTATTATTATTATTATTATTATTATTATTATTATTATTATTATTATTATTATTATAGTTATTTTTATCACTGTTATTATTATTATAATTATTGTTATTATTATTACTAGGATTATTGTAGCAAACTTCATTAATATCATCATTGTTATTATTATTACTAGGATTATTGTAGCAAACTTCATAATTAACGACTTTGTTATTGTTGCTTGCGTGATCAATAATCTAGAATTTCGTTACTCTAGAAGTAATCTATCCTAACTTGTAATTATTAAATTTATATGTATTAAACATTGGGGCTCAAAGGAAACGGCAGTGTTTTCCCCTAGCAGCCCCTTTTCAGAGAACTGGACATTGTCACATTATTATTATTTTCAAGATTATTATTGAATTTAGTAGTATAGGACCTACTGTTAAACTTTAAGCCTGTAAATGTACCATCTCTGAATAAATATTTGTGAATTGAATTGAATTATTAATTATTATTATTATTATTATTATTATTATTATTATTATTATTATTATTATTATTATTATTATTATTATTATTATTATTATACATTATTATTATTGTTATTATTATTATATTATTATTATTATTATTATTATTATTTTATTATTATTATTATTATTATTATTATTATTATTATTATTATTATTATTATTATTAAATTTATATTATTATCATTATAATAGATGAATATTGTGACCCACGTAGCAAAAATTCAAATATGTAGATTATAAAAGTCCTATTTTTGAAAGTTTCTTGTTGTGTATTATCAAACTCATTTATTATTCATTTCAAATTGCGAGCAGTTTAGTTATTTTATTATATGAAATAGATAAATTTTTTTAAATGCAAAAATTTTAAATTTTAGAAAACATTATTCAGAGAGAAAAAAAAATACATTTATAAATGTTCCAACAAGAAAATCAATGTTCGCAAAATACACATGAATAATAATTTTTATGAATAATGCATTTTACATCCGTATATTATCTGTATAATTGTGCAATCTGTATAATTATTATATAGTAAATTATAGAGGTAAGAATAGTAACTATAGTTTCCAGTAGGAAGTACGAAGCACACTTTATTAATCAAAAGATTCAGATATCGCAGTCGAATGACTATTTTTTTTTACGCTAAAATCTTATTTTTGCATGCGAAGAAGGACTATTATTTCAGTAGCAATTTTATCAAATTTCAAGATATTGTAGGCGGAATTTTTTTTTTTTTTTTTTTTTTTTTTTTTTTTTTTTAATTAAGATTTAAAAGATTCATTAGATTTTTCTGTCAGAAAACTTTATTATTATTCTTATTATTATTACAACAATATCTCAATTTATTTTTAATATATATATATATATATATATATATATATATATATATATATATATATATATATATATATATATATATATATATATATATTATATATATATATATATATATATATATATATATATAATATATATATATATATATATATATATATTATATATATATATATATATATATATATATATATATTATATATATATATATATATATATATATATATATATATATATATATATTAAATTATTGCTTAACTTTATACCGTTAAGAAATCAATGAGGACAAAGATTAAAAAGATACCAAAATGAGCGTTCACACGTGTACACTTAAACACTTACATAAACGTATAATTCTTATGACCGTTTTCAGAAATATTTACGTTACAGAAAGAACAATTTGAAAGTTTAGCGGCAATAAGTGACTCAGAATCACACCTGCTTTTTCCATTAAAGCTTCTTATTACCTTTACAACTGATTAAAAAAAAATATACGCTCCAATACACCATAACTATAATAATTAGCAGATTCTACTTCCAAATGGAAACAAGTAGTTATATATATATAATATATATATATATATATATATATATATATATATATAATATATATATATATATATATATAATATATATATATATATATATATATATAAATATATATATTATATATATATATATTTTATATATATGTTACATATATATATATATATATATAATATATATATATATATATATATATATATATATAATATATATATATATATATATATATATATATGGTATTGAAAGGTTCTTCGTGTAAGATAAAATGTTTTGGTTTATTATCTATTACAAAACAAATTATTTCTTTATGTCATTCTGTCATTTATACATATTATAATGATCATTATTTATAGCATATATATATATATATATTATATATATATATATATATATATATATATATATATATATATATATATATATATATATATATATATATATTCTTGTATTTCGGGAGGATGTAGATTTTATCGGAAAAATATGGTTACACTCCACTGGGAGTATGGGGTGTTATAGAGTATCCAATTTGTTCTC
>SEYY01006452.1:20000-22500 GCA_009176605.1 Armadillidium nasatum | reverse complement strand
ACAATTGAATTTGAAGCTTTTAAAAACCTCCCTAATCTAGTAACAATTTTATTATCCGATAATCAAATAACATCCATACATGATAAAGCTTTTTCAGATTTACCGAACTTAATGGAACTTGATTTACAAAAAAATGAATTACGAAAATTTTCCTTGACAGCTTTTGCTAATTCTACAAGTTCCCTAGTTCCTCTCTCTTTAAATCTTTCGTCTAATAAAATATCCCAATTAGATCCTTTTGTAGGAGGAAATGTGTACTTAAAAAGTGCTGATCTTAGTGACAATTATTTTAAAGAAGTTCCTTTAAATTTTCTTAAGTCTTTTGGACAATCAATGCAAAGATTTGATTTAGGATATAATAAAATAAGTAGTTTAGATAACAGAGCTTTTGGAGATTTGAATAATCTTCAGATGCTTACATTGGAACACAATACTATTCAGCAGGTAAGGCAGGGAGCTTTCAATGGTATCCCTTCCGTACAGCTTTTGGATTTAAGTCACAATCATTTGGAAACACTGCCTTACGGGTGCTTTGCTGACATAAGAGCCCTAAGGTCCCTTGATTTATCTTATAATCACTTAAGGTCTCTTCCGAAATCTGCTTTCGTTGGTACCGTTTTAGAAACACTTAAACTTTCACACAATGAGTTTGTATCTATGCCCGCAACTGGTCTGGCATCAGTTGCCAAATCTTTACATTATCTAGATATTTCTAATAACCACCTTGAGCATTTGGATTCTACAATGTTTTACAGTTTTTCGAGTTTGGTGGAATTAAATCTTGCAAATAATAAATTAACTATATTACCAGATAATGTGTTTGTAAGCTTAACTAGCTTACTTACCCTTGATCTTAGTGCTAACCCTGTTAGAGCCAATTTTAAAGAGCTCTTTCACTACACTCAAAAAATTCAAAAACTAAATCTTGCTAAGATTGGCTTTACATCTTTCCCAATCATTCCACTTCCAAATTTAATATCATTAAACTTATCAAGTAATTCAATTTCTGACGTAGAAATACCCTCAATTGTTACCCTGACACAGCTTAGGGAATTAGATTTGTCAAGAAATAAGATAAGTCACGTGCATTCAAGAATTTGGGGGTTTATGCCGTACTTAAAAATATTGGACCTTTCATTTAACCCCATTAAATCTTTAACAAAAGACAGTTTTATGGGAGCATCTCGTATAGAAACACTTGTAATAAAGGGTTTGGACGAAATTTCCAGATTTGATTATGACACCTTGTCCCATATGTCATTTCTTAGAGAACTTTTTATGAATACATTCCCAAATATAGAGAAATACAGGTTTAGAGTTGGTCATCTTCTTGCTACAGTCCATACCTTGCAAAAACTTCATTTAGAAATAAGGGAAAATGCCCTAACAGATCAGTTATCAGGAGCCTTTGGACCTAAATTAAAAGAATTATATGTATCTGGTAAAAACTTGATGACAATTGACTCGAAAACTTTCATAGGATTTCAGAATAAACATGAATTACTTTTATCGATAACGGTAAGCCTAGCATATATATATATATATATATATATATATATATATATATATATATATATATATATATATATATATATATATATATATATATATATATATATATATATATATACCCTAAGCATCTTCCTATTTACATATGATTTTATACCATATATATTAACAACAATGATAAAAGCTCCTTTTCCATAAGCTTCAAATTTTCGTAATGTGTTGGATAAAGGGATCGCGTATTTAAACGACAGAAACTCTGTAATATATTTTGTTAAAGAGACAACAAATTAGTATTCCTAATTCCAAATTTCCCTTTTACAAAAGGATACTTCAATTCAATCTCTGCCGGATGGTCTCTTCTCACACTTGTCAGATGTCGCTTATCTCTCTCTCGATTTAAGAAATAATCAACTCAAGTTTCTCAATCCTCATGTCTTGTATGAGAATGGATCCTTGTGGGAGAGCAAAGGAACGACCTTTGTAGCAGGTAACTCACAATATTCTCTTATATATATATATATATATATATATATATATATATATATATATATATATATATATATATATAATATATATATATATATATATATATATATATATATATATATATATATATATATATATATATATATATATATATATATATATATATATATATATATATATATATATATATATATATATATATATATATATATATATATATATATATATATACATATATATATATATATATATATATATATATATATATATATATATATATATATATATATATATATATATATATATATATATATATATATATATATATATATATATAATATATATATATATATATATATTATATATATATATATATATATATATATATATATATATATATATATATATATATATATATATATATATATATATATACATATATGATACTAAGTCCCTGAAAGAAAAGTGTAATAATACAAAGAATACCTTTTATTATTAAAGAAGG
>SEYY01006452.1:12500-15000 GCA_009176605.1 Armadillidium nasatum | reverse complement strand
CCATGTTTTTTTCTGCCCCAATTTGAAATGCGAGAAAGATCAAAGGTCAGTTGCTCCAAGGCTACCCTCCTTGCGTCTATTTACTGCTGTTGGGAGGGGCGTCTTTCAGTTGAAAGGAGTAATGAAGGGTGGAGTTATCGGCATAGTAGTTGATAGAATATGAAGTCATTAATGAAAAGCATAAAAAGTGATGTGAATAGGACAGACCATTGGGAACACCACTATTAATAGTTTTAAAGAAAGAACGGTGGCCGTCTACAACAGTTGCCATAGAACGACCGGATAGGAAATCGTAGAGAAGGATAGATTCCGAAAGAGTGATGTTTGGAAATCAAAGCTTTGTGTCAGACTCTATCGAAAGCTTTCGATATGTCCAGGGTGATAGCAAAAGATTCACCGAAATGCCGAAGAGCGGTGGAGGAAGAATCAAAGAGAAGGGAAAGAAGATCACCAATAAAGCGTTTTTTACGAAAGCCATATTGGCGATAAGAGATAAGATTAGAAGAATTGAGATGTTTCCAAATTTTCCTGTTAAAGATAGATTTTGAAGATATGGGATGGTAGTTACAAGGCTGAGAATGGTCTCCTTTCTTCGGCACAGACTGAATGAGCTCGCGTTTCCAGCAATAAGAGAAGGATGGGAAGATTGAAGTAGGAAAGCAGAGACGAAATAGTTAACTAAGGGAGGGTGCAAGCTCAGAAACACAAGTTTTGAGCACCACAGTTTTGAACTCAGAAAGAGCAGAAATTACATCTTTAGTAGAAATTACAATCTTAGTTATAAATGAGTAATGTGCTCTGCACACTCCGTAGTATCCTTTCCACGGAAGCAATAATCATTCCATGGGAAATCAAAAAATTACGACGAGTACAAGTTCGACAAGCTTGCGACACTGACATGACACAAACGTTTCCTCACAATATACGAGTATATATATGTATATATATATATATATATATATATATATATATATATATATATATATATATATATATATATATATATATATATATATATATATATATATATATATATATATATATAAATATATGTATATATATATATTATATATATTATATATATATATATATATATATATATATATATATATATATATATATATATATATATATATATATATATATATATATATTTATATCTCCTCTGGTGGGCAAAGGCCGGAGGACTACTGAATTCCACCGGAGTTGGAAAAATTCTATACAGGTCGGTGTTGGCCGACGTGTCCAGATACACGGCGTTTGAAAGTATACAAGTCAAAGGAAGTTGGAAAAACAGATGAAGGAAGTGTGTTCCAGACTTTACCAGTAGAGTATATGTAAGATTGAGCATAGCGGTTAAGTCTGGGGTCAGAGAGTTGGACAGAGAAAGGATGAGACTGTGTAGAAAATCAAGTCGCCCGGGCTCTTCTCAATGGAGGAGGTATGCGACGAGAGAGTTCTGAAGAACAGTGTCCGTTGTAATAGCGATAGTATAGAGAGAGTGACGCAACAATTCGACGGGCAGAAAGAGATTGGAGAGAGTTAGTAAGAGCAGGAGAGTTGATGAGACGAAATGCTCTAGACTCCACCTTCTCAAGCAAAACTGTATGAGTGGAGCCACCCCAGATGTGTGAAGCGTACTCCATACAGGGACGAACAACACCCCTATACAGAACAAGCAACTGGGGTGGCATGAAGTAATTCTGAAGGCGCCTCAGAACACCTAACCTCTTAGAAGCTTGTTTATAGAGAGAAGTAATGTGATCTTTCCAAGAAAGATCACGAGAAAAAGAAACACCGAGAATATTAAGAACAGATGAAGGTTTGAGTTGTGTGTTTTCGAAGAAGATATCATAGTTGTGTGGAAGATTGTGTCGAGTGGAGAGATGGAGGAACTGAGTTTTTGAGGCATTGAAAACAACCATGTTTTCTCTGCCCCAATGGAAATACGTGAAAGATCAGAGGTTAGTTGCTCCAAGGCTACCCTTCTCGAGTCTAATAACTGTTGTTGGGATGGACGTCTTTCAAACTGAAAGGAGTAATGAAATGTGGAGTCATCAGCATAGGAGTGGATAGGAGATGAAGTAATAGAAAGAAGATCATTAATGAAAAGTAGAAAAAGTGTTGGGGATAGGACAGAACCCTGAGGAACACCACTGTTAATAAGTTTAAAGGAAGAACGGTGGCCGTCTACAACAGCTGCTATAGAACGACCGGAAAGGAAATTAGAGAGAAGATCACAGAGGGAAGGATAGATACCGAAAGAGGGGATTTTTGAAATCAAAGCTTTGTGCCAGACCCTATCGAAGGCTTTCGATATGTCTAGCGCGACAGCAAAGGATACTATATATATATATATATATATATATATATATATATATATATATATATATATATATATATATATATATATATATATATATATATATATATATATATATATATATATATATATATATATATATATATATATATATATATATATATATATATATATATA
>SEYY01006451.1:0-17500 GCA_009176605.1 Armadillidium nasatum | reverse complement strand
TTGTAAAACGTTTATTTAGCTCAGTTTCTAAAGGGGCGTCTTAAAAATTGTAGAGGAAAGACTTTGCCGCAAATTGTTCAAAAAAGGCTTCATTGCGTGTTTAGCATATTTATTTTATATATATTATTTATTTATTTAATATTTTTCTTTTATTATTATAAATTATGTTATAAGAGGTTTCTATTTATATATAACACCTTATTATAAATAGTCGTATTACTTTGTAATAAATTAATGAAAACAGCTCTAAGTCGTTTTTGTTCCGCGTGTAAAATTGTAAATCTCTTAAAACGAAGTTTTTGTCTTTTGAATATTAATTTGTTTTACCTTTAAATATCTTTTCCATCATATCATTTTTAATTGCGAAACTCTTAAGATAGTTGTGTTTTTATATAAAGAATTTATTAAAATACAGTAAAAGTCATTATTTAGCCTATATTTTATGTTATTCTATTTATAATATATTAATTGTTAATATAATTTGTTGAGAAAATAATTTAGTTAGTCCTTTTAAGAAGAAATGTATTTAACCTAATAAGTTTAGTCTGTATATTATTTTTTTGAAGAAGACTGTGAAGAAGAAACATGTTTTCGCGTCATCTGAGATGGAAGTTAAACAACAGAAGACGAGAGAGGTATATGCCACTTTGAATTCAGACATCGGGGACATCTGCTGTAGGAGCAACTGAACTAAAAACTTGCTTTGAATAAGCTGGTTTTCTTCTACCTTTGATAGGTTGAGCCAAGGCCTTGGTTGAGCGAATGACTGCGATAGTCTTTCGATAGAATAGAACAATTGTTGTGATAACATTTGTATTAGAACTTGCTTGGTAATTAGCTCGTTTCTTTTACCTGTTAATGGGTTGTTTGAATGAAAGTAGTTGTCTTTCAATATAAGACTGAATGGAGTATTCTGTCAGATAAATGTATATGGTAATATGTCCGTAAATGTTTGGAATGCTTGTTAATTTGCTTTCCTTATATGAAGTTACATGGAAATATGTTTCACAGTTTGTAGCTAACGATAGAACCTTTTAAACGTATCTCCGAAGAAAGCCTTATTATATATGCTCATGCTACCACTTATTTATTTAGTTGTAATTGTTTTTTTTTTGTATATAGTAAATATTAAGAAAATCTACTGAGTCTTTTATTCGCCAAGCTATTGAGTCTCGTTTACAAATTTATTTTTATTCAAAAATGGAAGGTCGTTAAAATACGATTGAGAGACCTAACCTACAATATATATATATATATATATATATATATATATATATATATATATATATATATATATATATATATATATATATATATATATATATATATATATATTTATATATATATATTTTTTTTTTTTTTTTTTTTTTTTAAATTTTATTATTATTATTATTATTATTATTATATTATTATTATTATTATTATTATTATTATTACATCTCCTAAAAATAATTAAATAACAATAACTGAATTAGATCTAAATCCATAATCACAATAACTGATATAATAATAATAATAATTAAAATGACATAATTATTAATAATAGAATTAAATAATAATGATAATAATAATAATAATAATAATAATAATAATAATAATAATAATAATAATAATAATAATAATAATAATAATAATAATAACTGTAATAGTGAGTAATTATTCTTCAATGTTAAAACCAAAAACTAACAAAAATAGACAAATAATTATTAATTTAATCTTATAAAAAAATTCTGGGCTCACCTTAGAAATTTGCGTTAGGTGGGTCCTCCAAGGGTCGTTTTTATTTATTATTATTATTTTTTTTCTACTCTATTTTTGTTCTTCTTACACCCCCTCCTTGAATAGGGCTTTGCCCGTCAGTGGTGGTGGTGTAAAAAAAAAAAAAAAAAATGTTTGGACGATGAAGCATCATATGTGAAAACCTCTTTCAAAACCTGGGGTACCATAATAATATTATAAGAAG
The DNA here is from genome assembly GCA_009176605.1 of Armadillidium nasatum. Taxonomy (NCBI): domain Eukaryota; kingdom Metazoa; phylum Arthropoda; class Malacostraca; order Isopoda; family Armadillidiidae; genus Armadillidium; species Armadillidium nasatum. The sequence goes on along the minus strand of SEYY01006451.1, from coordinate 15,537 downwards.
CATTGGCTTCTTTAAAAAGGAAATATTATGCAGAAAAAAACACAGATGAGAGAATTTAAAATATATTAAAGTTCCCATGCTGTAGATGTAAAGTACAGGAGTTCTGTCCTTCGAGTGTTAACTTAGTACAAAGTGTACCCAATACAATGAGGAGCAAACTTCATCACGAAGGAGGGAAATCTATGGATATAAAAGCTGGGGTATATAAAATGTGAAATGTGTGATGAGGTGTATATTAGAAAAACATCGGATTTTGATAGAAGAATGTACCAGCACAAATACGCTTTAAGTGTTGGGGACCAGAACACTTCTTTATATAGCCATCAGACTAATAAGGATCATAGAATAAATATGAAGAATGCAGAATTGATGCTTGGGGTCTATTAAATCGACGAAAGAAAATTCATGGAAAATATATGTATAAAAAATAGAAAGAAATTTAATATATATACGAGAATCCTCCGTTCTTGTATGATTTTCTTAATTAACGGGCTAATTTTGATAAAGAATAACTTTTTAAATAAATTTATGGTTAACTTAGTGTGTCGTAATTGGTTTTAATATTTTAACTTTTGACCTTTTTAAAAATTTCTAATTCGTTCAAATTGGCACCTGAAAGATGGAAGACTATACTGTATATGTCTTCCGATAGCTTGTGTTTTATTATTATTTTATGTGGTTTTATGTAAACCTTTTGGTTTCATTTACATAGTTTTATGAAAACGTATTGGTTTGTATGTTATTCAGAAAAAAAAGTTGCATTTTCATATTTTATTGGAAGTAATTATAATATATATATATATATATATATATATATATATATATATATATATATATATATATATATATATATATATATATATATATATATATATATATATATATATATATATATATATATATTAAATTTTTAAGTCTGCTATACTGGGAATCGAACTATCAACCTCTTAGATGGTAAGCAAGAGCGTTACTAACCGAACCAAGACAGTACAAAAGAAGAGCGGCTTCGGGAAGTCTCAAGAAATACTTATCAAGCAGACTCCCGAAACGGGCCCCTCCGACTGCACTCTGACACGGGGTAACGAGGTCAAGGTTCTATCCCTCTTTCGCAGACCAATATAATATTCAAATCTTTTTAAATCCACTAACTGTTCGTGGATCAATATATTTTGAATTTCTAAGTCTGCTACACTGGGAATCGAACCATCGACCTCTTAGATGGTAAGCAAAAGCGTTACTAACCGAGAATAGACATTCAAGATATTGAGTCTGCTTGATAAGTATTTCTTGAGACTTCCCAAAGCCGCTTTTCTTTTGTACTGTCTTGGCTCGGTTAGTAACGCTCTTGTTTACTATCTAAGAAGTCGATGGTTCGAGTCCGAGTATAGCAGACTTAAAAATTCAAAATATTTTGATCCACGAGCTGTTAGTGAATATAAAAAGATTATATATATATATATATATATATATATATATATATATATATATATATATATATATATATATATATATATATATATATATATATATATATATATATATATATATATATTATATATATATATATATATATATATATATATATATATATATATATAATATATATATATATAATTATTATATATATATATATATATATATATATATATATATATATATATATATATATATATATATATATATATATATATATATATATATATATATATATATATATAATTAAAATATTTTTAAAAAATTTAATATATTTAATATTTTATATTTGCTCACTTAATTATGGGTCTCTTCTCAATCATTTCTTCATAATTGCACTCTTCCCTCAAAATAATAATAATAATAATAATAATAATAATAAATATTTAAACCCTAGAATTAATTATTCGGGATAAATTTTTATATTATTTTAGACTTGAATTGAAAATCCATTTCGAATTTCAGATTTTATTATTTGTTCATTCAATATATTTATTATTCATTCCTCTTAATTATACATTTTGATACGCTATTAACTGAATAGTTATAAAATTTAAATAATTATTTAGTGAAAATTTATTTCTAAGGTATTATTTTACAGTTATTTATTATTGTAATTCTCAGAATTTTCCGTACCAATATTTGCTCCCACTCTAAAAGAATGACCTCAGCGTAGTTGGATTTTAATTTGATAGGAAAATTTTAAAATGATTTAAAATTGATTTATGAGTAAACATCACTTCTGACACAACGGCTTCAAATACTGGCCGCCATAAAGGAGCTTGCATATTAATTGAAGATAAGCTCCAAAAAGGTTTACTATATCTTCCATGCTCGCATCACATCTTGGAGCTGATTCTTCAAAGTATATTTTTCGGAGGTTTTTGGTGCTTCTTCTGGTTCTGAATTACTCCTATTCAAGAGGTTTCAAGCTATTTGGAAAAATATTGATCAAAATATCTTCATCACTGGATTTCAGTGCTCTACACTGGCAAAAATATTACTTGATGTTAAAAAAGATATTGTAGAAAAGGCAATGAACGTGCTCCGTGAAAGAGACAGAGAAATTACCGTGAATTAATTGAGTTAGTAATATTTTTTCTTGGTGACGTACCTCCTGGTGGCATCTGATTCCATCCTCCTGGACCAATGCATATGGCTAGATGGATGAGTAAGGTTATATATTCCCTGAAGGTATGGATGTTTCAGAACCAATTTTATTTAACAAAGGCAGAAGAGACTGGGGGCTTCATAGAATTTGTATATTACAGTGAAAGTTTATGCAAAAATGTGGATAGATATCTCTAACCCTAAGACAGCTCCTTGGAATGATATTGATCTATTACATACTTTACATCTGTATGAGAAAATAGATGCAAAGGTAAGAAATGTTGCTTTAAATAAAATTTTACAACACTTTTGGTATATCTCGGAAGAATTAATAGCACTTTCAATGTTTAATGTAAAAGTGTCAACAAAAATTAAAAAGAAAATTGTCACTGCAATCATAGATGGAGCTGGCGGAAGTGAAGAACCTGAATGCCCACCTACAAAGATTATAATCCCAAAGACATCAATTTTCCAACTGCCAGTTGCGAGACTTTTCAACAGGGAGGACAATTGCTTTTCTCAGAAATTGAACATTGATACAACATTCTTACACGCAGATCCTGAAATATGACTAGAACGAGATGTTTATCTGAAAGGAGTATCCATCATAACAACAATATCATTTACCAATGATTTTGCAGAGCGAGGAGTCGCATTAATCCAAAAATATAATAAAACATGAACAAAGAATGAAGAGCAACCCCAATTCATACTCCCAGATAGCAAGAGGTCAACATTATTGGGACAAACCAGGCAACAATGAATAGTTAGCAGCTATGAAAAACCAGCCATGAGCGGTTAATACTCCAACGGGAGGGGAACCTGGACAATTGCTTTCAGGGTAAAACTTTGATGATGATGTGCAATTCATTAATTTTTACAATATTTTAAACAGAGTGTTTTTACTACCATAGAGACACATTCGGAAGGTAGAAGTAAGATTTTTTAAAAAAGTTTTTTCACTCATTATAAGGACCACACACACTATATATACTATATATATATATATATATATATATATATATATATATATATATATATATATATATATATATATATATATATATATATATATATATATATATATATATATATATATATATATATATATATATATATATATATATATATATATATATATATATATATATATATATATATATATATATATATATATATATATATATATATATATATATATATATATATATATATATATATATATATATATATATATATATATATATATATATATATATATATATATATATATATATATATATATATATATATATATATATATATATATATATATATATATATATATATATATATATATATATATATATATATATATATATATATATATATATATATATCACCTCTGGTGAGCAAAAGCTTAAGTCTTAATAAATTTCTACCAGAGCTAGGGAGAAAAACGGAAATCTGATCAAATAGTATGTAAGTCATAGGAAGTTGGGAAATAGATGAAGGGAGTGTGTTCCAGACTTTACCAGTAGAATATATGTAAGATTGAGCATAGCTGCAAAGTATGGGGTCAGAAAGTTGAACAGAGAAAAGATGAGACTGTAAAGAAAGACGTGAAGCCCAAGCCTTGCTCAATGGACTAGGTATGCGACGAGAGAATTCAGAAGAGCGATAGTATAAGAGAGTGACGCAACAAGTTCGATGGGCAGAAAGAAACTGGAGAGAATTAGTGAGAACAGGAGAGATTATAAGACTAAAAGCCTTTATTTCCACCTTTTCAAGGTAAAATACATACTCCATACAGGAGCGAACAGCACTTCTATAAAGAGCAATCAACTGGGGTGGAGTGAAGAAGTTTTGAAGGCTCATCAGATTACCCAACTTCTTAGAAGCTTGATTAGAAAGAGAAGCAATGTGATGTTTTCAAGAAAGATCACGATTAAAGAAACACCGACAATATTATGGAGAGATGAAGGTTCGAGTTGTGTATTTTCGAAGAAGATATCATAGTAGTGTGGAAGATTGTTTCGAGTAAAGAGATGGAGGAATTGAGTTTTTGAGGCATTGAAACGACCATGTTTTCGCTGCCCCAATTTGAAATGCGAGATAGATGCCCTCTCCTACGAAAATAATCATTCCATCGAAAACCAAAAAAGTTCAACCATAAGTCAGATCAGTTAGCGGCTCCAAAGTCACAAAGTGTCACAAACGTTTCCTCGTCGAATGCAGGGACCCTTCTTGCAGAAGACTTTAAGAAACAACAATATTCAGAAATAAGATAACAATCCGATGAATCCTGAGGAGGAAAGAGTTTAACAGTGTAAGATGAAGGATAGGAACTTAAAGGATCAAGTACGTTGTTTTAATCACCAAGGAGGTCAGGTTTAGGGAGATGCACCAACTGCTCAAGGTTGTTCTAGCTGGATCACGAGAACTAGATTAAAGCCATTGGTTGTGGCGAACATTGAGATCTCCTAAATGATGATTTCAGGAAAAGGATAAAAATGAATGTGTTCTATTTTGGAATTAAGATATTCAAAGAATTTTTTACGGTCTGTAGAGTTAGGATTTAAGTAGACAAAGCAAATGACTCTACGAGTAATAAGTATCCTCATAATTGTAGAGTTACAAGAAAGTTTAAAAGCCATGAAGTAGAGAATTCAGAAGACTCCAAATTAGAGACACGCGAACAGACAACATTGTTGCAAGTAAGGGCAACATCCGCCTTTGGCTGAAAATTGAGGATAGAGACAGGATAAGGTTTACTGTTAGCGCACTCAAGCACCTGAGTTTCAGTTAAGAAGAAGAGATGAGGTTTAGAAGAAGAGCGGTGGTGTTCGACAAAGGGGAATTAGAAAAGAGACCTCGAATGTTGCAGAAATTGTTAAAATAAAGTAGACCTTGCACTGGGGCATGCCGGAAAGCGAGTTCTTGGCGGCACCATCCCCACCATTGGAGGTCACCAAGTGATGATGGGGTGAGGAGCATTTTTTGGATGCCGCCCCTCCTGCATATCCAAGTCAACATTACGTTTCGCCATTTTTTCTGTTGAAAAAGTTAATTCATTATAATGAATGAGTAAGCGCATGTAGATTTGTGGGAGCATGAATAGAAATGGGGTGGGGAGTTAATGGGAGCATAGACACTCCAATATGAGACGAGGGTACACAATAGACCCTCAGAGAAAGTGAAGCGCGAAATGGAACAACAAAAGGGCAACGGAGTGAAAGGGAATGGTCTAGTCCATTCTATCATTCCGCGAGTTATGCCCTGTGGAAAGGGGGTTGGTACTTGCAACTCTGCGGACGGCGCTACGTCCTCCCCTATAAAGCTTCATATTTCCACTGTTCTCGCTCAAAATATAAGTGGTTTTATCTTCACTTTCGTTACCATGACGCATTTAACCTTTATAAGCATATTCGAATACGTTGTGTTCCACTGACTATACGAGTAATAAGTGTCATTATCTAATCTGACAATTGTCATAGGAACATTTTGAAATCATCCTATCCTTAATTCATAATTACAGAATGCTTCTTTGGACACTTTCACATCGAACAGATGAAAACACGGTACAGTCTACATAAGGCACATGTGTATAGTATTTTACATCTTTATTTCTCCATTTGCAAACCATCAAGTGACTTAATTTTATCAGTATAAAATATATTTCTCTTCTAATTATAATCTGCATTACCACCTACTTAGAAAGCACTTTCAAACATGAAAGTTTTTATTTGAATCACAAAAAAGACCCACATACATAAATAAACACATATCCAAACAGAAGCACACACCAACACATAAATTCACACCCACACATGAACACACATTTATTAAAAAAGTACATTAACTTACACATTTGCAAAAACACATGCGCCCGCACATTAAACATAGATAATCACAGACACGCACACTCGTACGCAAATCATACCTACGTTCTCAGTTCTCTATGAACATGTGCGTCAGATGGGAAATGTTAAGGTGTATAATAATGGAAAACCTTGGGAAGCGTGTAATGAGAAGTTATGGGAGTGTAAAAAGAAAATAAATGAGAAATTCAAAAGGAAAAAGGTAGGATCATGAAACTGAAAAGATATTTGAGTGTGAAAATGGTAAAACTTCAATTATGTGAAACTGAAAAAGATTTGGAACTTAGAAAACACACGTACACACTCCTTAATTTGTAAATTTTATTCATTTACCAATTCTTATATTATTGATTTAACCCTAATTTTAACATAGTTTTATAGTTAATATAGTTTTATAATTAATTTTAATGTTTTAAAATTTAAGTTTCTAACATAGGTATTATTTCAACTTTATTTTATTTTTGTTGTTGATTGTTTATTAGTCTGAATATATGTTTGTCTCTTTACTTGTTTGATTGGCTGTACGTTTGTTATAATCGTAATTGTGTGTGTAGAATGGCAAGTGTGCGCAGTCGTGGGTTCTCTATAGTCTTTACAAGCGTCCGTGGCTCACGCTCTAATTTAGCTTCTGTAAATACCACTTCTATAACTCTTATCCCAACTTTTTACTCCTGTCCGAGACCCAGATATCAAAGGATTCCTTCTCTAACTTTTAAATATATTCAACTACAACTTATTTAATAATTTCCGTTCTAAGGGTGGAGTATATGCTTACATAAACACTAACACTCCCGTAATACGTCTTGTAAATCTTGAATCTCCTAACTTCGATGTTCTGTGGCTTTAAATCTTTCTTTCTACCAATACAATAATCTTGTGCTAGTACTACTGTTTTCCTAATAGAACTGATTTTTCTACTCTTTTTGAACACTTGACTACTTCTCACGAGACTGTTGTACATCTTCACATTCAAATACCGAGGTCCTCTACTTAGGTGATTTCAATACACACAACACTGAATGGTTGGGTTCCTCTCATTCTGATCCAGAAGGAGAGGAGGCCAATTCATTCATCAATTCTCAACGATCTGGAGCAACTGAATAACGAACCAACACACATTCCAGATTGTCCCAACCAATTCTTGAACACTCTTGACTTGTGCTTCACTATTAGATCTTCTCTCCATAAATACACTGCTCTGGCACCTATTTGGTAACTCTGACCACAATCTATTTTCTCTTAATTTTCATGCTTTCTCCCCAACTGTTCCACCCTGACCTAAGCTTATCTCCTGCTTTATCTCTGAAGACGCTTTAGTCTCTAGTGATAAGGTGGGGTTGTAATTATTGATGAGATGAGCAGGTTCATTCCTTCTTCATTTAAATTTTTCTCTCCTCAAAATCTATGGTTCGATCGCGCTTGCTCTTGTCTCATTCAAGCTAAAGACATCGCGTATCGAGAGTAGAAAAATTCTCCTTCTCCTATCACTCTCTCTAATTTTTATTCAGCTCGGAATCATTGCAGAGATATTCTTCGACGAGCAAAGAGTACTTTCATCAAGCGAAGGTGTGCTGATCTCCTAAATTCAAACAACTAATAAATTTTTCTGAGCTCTTGCCAAAACCCTCTTTAACAACTTCTGTAAATCTTCCTTTCCTCCTCTTATTTGATCTGATAGTTCTGTTGCTTACAACCCAACTGAAAAGGCTAATCTCTTCGGTCTTCTGTTCTCTTCTAGTTCAACCCTGGACAACTCCGGCAATTCTTCTCCAACTTCTTCTTCTCTCAGATGTACCATGCCTTTACCTGTGATTATATTTGATCAGGTGCATGGGTTTCTTAAATCTATGAAGGTTATGAAGGCAAGCAGCCCGGATGACATTCCTCCCCGAGTTTTAAGGGAGTGTGCTTCTGAGCTGGCTCCGTCCCTCGTTCAACTTTTCTCTCTATGACTCAATACTAGTACTTTCTTTCAGTTTTGGAAGCGTGCATTGGTCCAGCCTATTACTAAGAAAGATCCTTCCAACTATCACCCTATAGCTCTCATTTGTATTCTGTCTAAGATCTTTAAAACCCTTCTCAACTCTCACTTCTTGGATCATCTGGAATCTCATTCCTTTCTTACTGATGACATTCGGTGTTTGAAGTCTACTGGTGACTTACTTTCCTATCTCATAGATTTAAAGTCTTCTTCCCTTAGGGACTATGTGGAGATTTGTGTGGTGGCTCTTGACATATCTTATTCATTTGACCATGTATGGCATGCATCACTGCTTTCCAAGCTCTCCTCCTTTGGGTTTCCTCCTATTTGCTTACTTATGTCTAGCTTTCTTTCTAATCGTTCCATTTCGGCTGTTGTTCATGGAGTGACTTCTTCTTTTCCTGTCAATAGTGGTGCTCTTCAGGGTCAAGTCTTGTCTCCTAACCTATTCCTACTTTTCATTAATGATCTCAGCTGCTCATCTAGCCTTATCCATGCATATTACGATGATTCGAACCTTTATTCTTCATTCATTTCAAATCTGCTCCCTTCTTTGCATCTAGAGTTTCTTCTCATCTTCATCTTTCCGATTTAATTCTTGCAGATCTGGATAAAATTTCCCAATGGGATTGTCTCAATCTTGTGAAATTCAACTCTTCAAAAACTTAACTTCTAAAAAATTCCCTCTCAAAGACACATCCTAACTTTTCTATTTCTTTCGATGATTCTCCCGTCTCTCCTGTTGACAATATAAACATCCTTGACCCTCACATAAACAAAAAAATGTCTTGGAAACCTCACATCACAATAGTTGCGAGGTGGCCTGAAAGCAGATGAGAGTTTTTAGACTGCGAGAATTTTTTCATCATTCGCTGTTACACCAATCTTCCCATATAGGAGTACTACTTTCATTATCTAGGGTGGATCAGGTTTCACCTGTCTTTTGGATAGGGTTGAATCAAAAGCTAAAATGCTTATAAACTGTTAATGTCTTTCAATTTTACTTGGCCCTTTATCTTTACCAAATGACTTTAGTGCCATGTCCCTTTTCTATAGGTTACTACAGCGGCAGATGCTCGCAGGAGCTATTCACTCGTATACATACACCTTTACAGCGTACTCGCAGCACAAGGGGTACATTGTCTGCACATAAATTTTGTGCAGACATCGGCAACTCCAGGCTTGTCCTTTGTGGTGCCTTCTTCTTCCCAGCTACTTCTGTTTTGATGAACTCTCTCCCACCTTCTGTGTTTCCTACCGAATTTTACCTCAATTTCTTTAAAGCCAACGTCTGTGCTCACCTAAAACAATTGCGTTATGTAGGACTTATAGATTTTTTTTTATTGTTTTATTTTTTTGCTCTATTCTTTGAATAGGTCTTTGCCTGTGAGCGTTGGTGATGTGTAAATTATATATATATATATATATATATATATATATATATATATATATATATATATATATATATATATATATATATATATATATATATATATATATATATATATATATATATATATATATATATATATATATATATATATATATATATATATATATATATATATATATATATATATATATATATATATATATATATATATATATATATATATATATATATATATATATATATATATATATATATATATATATATATATATATATATATATATATATATATATATATATATATATATATATATATATATATATATATATATATATATATATATATATATATATATATATATATATATATATATATATATATATATATATATATATATATATATATATATATATATATATATATATATATATATATATATATATATATATATATATATATATATATATATATATATTTATATATGCTACTGCTCTCCTAATGGAACAGATTTTCCTGTTTTTTTTTTTTTTTCAATATCTTACTACTACTCACTAGGCTGTCACTTCTTATCATCCAAATGCTGAAGTCCTCTATTTAGGGGATTTCAACGTACACCACACTGAGTGGTTGGGCTCCTCTCACACTGATACAGGTGGGAGGGAGGCCAAATCATTCAGCATTCTTAACGATCTGGAGCAGTTGATTAGGGAACCCACACACATTCCAGATCGTCCTAACCAATTCTTGAATACACTTGATTTATGCTTCACCACTACTCCTTCTAGTTATAAATACACCATTTTCCCTCCTATTGGTAACTCTGACCATAATCTTATAGCTCTTAGTTATAATGCTTTCTCTCCAACAGCTCCACCATGCCCTAAACGTACTTTCTGGCACTTTAATCGGGCTAATTGGGGGGCAATGCGCCGCTTCTTTGCTAACTATCATTGGAGTGAATCTTGCTTTGTCTCGGGGGACGCTTCTGTCTCTGCTGAAAAGGTAGGGGCCGTAATCCTTGACGGGATGGGCAGATTCATTCCATCTTCAACTAAATCTTTTTCTCCTCAAAATCCGTTGGTTCGATGGCAATTGTTCTCTTGCCCTTCGGGAGAGAGACAATGCTTATCGTGAATGGAAAAACTCTCCTTCTCCTATCACTCTTGCTAATTTTCATTCGGATCGGAATCGTTGCAGGGATGTTCTTCGACGGACTAAGCGTACTTTCATAAAAAAGAAGTGCGCTGACCTCCATGGCTCTCCTACTGATAAAAATTTCTGGCCTCTTGTCAAAAATATCTCTAACAACTTCTGTAAATCTGCCTTTCCTCCTCTTATTCGCTCTGATGGTTCTGTAGCTAATACTCCTTCTGAAAAGGCTAATCTCTTCGGCCTCCTTTTTTCATCTAATTCCACCCTGCTCGATTCTGGCATCCCTCCTCCTACTCCTTCTCCTCTCAGGTGTCCCTTGTCTGTACCTGTAATTACTCATGATCGGGTGCATGGGATCCTGAAATCTATGAACGTCAGGAAGGCCAGTGGCCCGGATGGCATTTCCCCCTCGTGTTCTGAGGGAGTGTGCTTCCGAGTTAGCGCCTGTCCTCGTTCAGCTCTACTCTCTATGCCTTAATACTAATACTTTTCCTCAATGCTGGAAGTGTGCATTTGTTCAGCCGATCCCGAAAAAGGTAGTCGTTCTGACCCTTCTAACTATCGACCTATAGCTCTCACTTGTGTTCTGTCTAAAATTTTTGAAACTCTCCAAACTCTCATTTCCTGGATCATTTGGAGTCTCATTCTCTTCTCTCTGATCACCAGTATGGCTTTCGACGCTCGAGGTCAACTGGTGACATACTCTCCTAACTCACTGATATATGATCTGCCCTTAGGGACTTCGGGGAGTCTTGTGTGGTGGCGCTTGACATATCCAAGGCTTTTGACCGGGTATGGCATGCGTCGCTGCTCTCCAAGCTCCCTTCCTTTGGGTTTCCTCCTTCTCTTTGCTTACTCTTGTCTAGTTTTCTCTCAGATCGTTCCATTTCGGCACTTGTAGATGGAGCGACCTCTTCCTCCTTTTCTGTCAACTGTGGTGTTCCTCAGGGTTCTGTTTTATCTCCAACTTTATTCTTACTTTTCATTAACGATCTTCTCAACTGCACTTCTAACTCTGTTCACTCTTATGCTGATGACTCAACTCTACATTCTTCTACTCATTTCAAATCTGCTAACTCTTTTGCTTCTAGAGTTGCTTCTCGTCTTCAACTTTCCGATTCTATTCTTGCCGATCTGGATGGGATTTCCCGGTGGGGTCAAAGCAACCTTGTGAAATTCAACTCTTTAAAAACTCAACTTCTTCACATCTCCCTCTCAAAAACACCTCCTAACTTTCCTATCTTCTTCGATGGCTCTCCCGTCTCACCTGTAAATAACATTAACATTCTTGGTCTAAACACAAACAACAAACTATCTTGGAAACCACATATCACAATGGTTGCTAAAGCGGCCTCTAAGAAGCTGGGAGTTCTGTTCAGATTGCGAGAATTTTTTTCTTCTGAGCAGTTACTCCAAATATATAAGGGTGGTCTTATTCGCCCTTGTATGGAGTACTGTTCTCACATTTGGGGGAGCTCCGGCTCCTCCTCTCTTTTGGATAGGGTTGAGTCAAAAGCAAAAAGATTAATAAACTGTCCCCTACTTTCAAACTCTCTTGACCCTCTGTCTCTGCGACGTGACGTTGGCGCGCTATCTCTTTTCTACAGGTACTATAATGGCAGGTGCTCGAGGGAATTGCCTCTTGCATTCCTCCACCGTTGCGTCGTCCTCGTTGCACAAGGGGTGCCCTGCTTTCGCACCAATTTTGTGTGGACGTAGGAAATCCCAGGCTAGCCCGTTGTGGTACCTCCTTCTTTCCAGCCACCTCTATTCTGTGGAATTCTCTACCATCTTCTATTTTTCCTCCTGTATTTAATCTTCCACTCTTCAAGGCTTCCGTCTGCGCCCACCTGAGGGCTGTGCGTTAGGTGTGTGCGTTTGCATGTGTTTTGTCCCTATGTGTGTGCCCCCTCCTTGAAAAAGGGCTCTGACCGTGAGTGGTGGCGTCCTGTAAATATATATATATATATATATATATATATATATATATATATATATATATATATATATATATATATATATATATATATATATATATATATATATATATATATATATATATTGGTGGCTACAGTTCATTCAACACAAAGCTTATCGTGGTATCGTGGTGTCATAAAGGCTCGATGTGCTCTCTCCCGTTACTTTGCAAACATTGATAAGAAAATCCATCTTGACTAGACCACCTACAGTGATGCGTTTCCGGAAATCATTCAGAGTTGTTCGTAGTTGAAGTACACACACACACACTGGAGAGCATCACCAGCTCTCGGAGCGTGTGGTTCACTCGCTCTGAACTGGTGGTGGTGGCCCTGAAGGGCAGTAATTTGTCTGCCTAGAGGGACGGCATATAGCCTCGTAGGTGAGGTCCCCTCTCAGAAACAAAACAAAACAAAAACACACACTCTTTCCTATACGTACTTCCCAGCTGGAAAAAGTCACAGACACTCAGTTCTGGTGATATCTAAATTAAATTAGCTCTATAAGTTCATCTTAACTCACATCCTATATCCATCTAATAGGTAATTGATTACCTTTCAATATTTAACTTCTCTTCTAACCTTTTGGTGTTAGACTATAAATGGCTAGTAACTTAAACACCATTCACACTCTACCATATAAAAGATTTGCTAACCTAACTGTCTAACATATGTAATTTTGCTCGATATACATTACCTCTATTATTTGATCATACTCTTTATTTAAGCTGATAAATATAACCTACATAATAATAGCCTCTTTCGCATATATCATACACGCACACATGCATACATACAACCGTATATATATATATATATATATATATATATATATATATATATATATATATATATATATATATATATATATATATATATATATATATATATATATATATATATATATATATTATGGGGGAGGGAAGTAGAGCTCCCGAGGCGATGAGATTACCTCCCATTAGGTAAATGGGATGTTAAGGGTACTTCCCATCTCATCCCGGTGCCCAATGGTTCGTTCCATTTCGCTCCCACCTTCTTCTAGACTGAGTAGGCTCTCCTTCGCACACATAAAACATTGACACAGACACCCTTTATTAAAATAAATAAATAAATAAATGATGGCCTCAACAACAGTAGCCTCGGAGAAGCCACGAGGGGCGGATTCCAAAAATAGCCTCATCCACCCCTTCCCCATCACCACTTGAGAGTTGGTGGCCTCTGGTGATGGGGTTGGTGCCACCAAGACTCTGCAGCCGGCTTGTACTGATGCACGGTCTATTTTTTTCATTAATTTCTGCAACATTCGCGGTCTGCACTCTAATTTCCACTTTGTTGAACATCACCTCTCTTCTTCTAGACCTCACCTCTAATTCTTGACAGAAACTCAGATGTTTGAGCGTTCTGACAGCAAAAACTATTTCTGTTTCCTCCTACTGTCCCTATCCTCAATTTTCAGCTAAAGGCTGTTGTTGTGCATAAGAGCGCAACGATGTTGTTTGTTCTCGTGTCGAATCTAATTTGGAAGTCTTCTGAATTTTCCATCTTATGGCTTAGGCTCTCTTGCCATTCTACTACTAAATTCATTTGTTCTGCTTATTTATCTCCTAATTCTACTGATTATTCTAAATTCTTCGACTATTTAAACTCCAAAATAGAGCTCATTCTCTCCTTCTCCTTTCTCTGAAACCATCATATTAGGTGATTTCAATGTTCACCACCGCCAATGGCTTTCTTCTAGTTCTCACGATACAGCTGGTGAACGTGCCTTCCATTTCGCTATCCAAAACGACCTTGAGCAGTTGGTGCAGCTCCCTACTCGCATCCCTGATCGTCTTGGAGATGAACCCAACATTCTAGACCTTTTTCTAACTTCTAATCCTTCTCCTTATACTGTTAAACTCTTTCCTTCTCTGGGTTCCTCCGATCACCTTCTTATCTCTGTATCCTCTTCTATCTCTTCAAGTCTTCCGCAGGAAAAACCCCCTTCTATTGAAAGGAAACGTTTGTGGCATTTCGGTGCCGTTTGTACTTCTTTGATTTTCCATGTAGAATGGAATGTACGCCTCCAACACTTGTTGGGAGCGTGCATTCCATTTTCTTTCCCTTCTACTAAACCTAACAAACATTGGTTTAACTCTACTTGTTCTCGCCCTATCCACCGCAGGGATGTTGCCTTCAGGGATTACCGTCGTCTTCAAACTCCAGAAACTCATGCTACTTATATTTCATCCCGGAATCGTGCAAAATCTATCCTTCGTAACACTAAAAACTCATTTCTCCGTAGAAAATGCAATAATCTTTCTGGTTCCTCTTCCTCACGCTCTTTCTGGCATTTTGCAAAAAATGTCAACTCTAACTTTGCTTCTTCCTCTTTCCCTCCTTTAGTATCTTCTGACTACACAACTGCTGTTTTACTTTCTTCTAAAGCTGAACTTTTTGCTCAAAATTTTGCCCTTTAACTCTACCTTAGACGATTCCGGAGCTATTCCTCCTCCTTCAATCCCCTCTAACTCAATTATGCCTAAAATTAGAATTTCTTCTAAAGATGTAATTTCTGCTCTCTCTGAGCTTAATACTAAGAAGGCGTATGGT
>SEYY01006450.1:0-18393 GCA_009176605.1 Armadillidium nasatum | reverse complement strand
TATCACTAGTACAATGGACACTGCTCTTCTGAACTCTCCCATTGCATTTCTATTCCACTGAGAAGGAATCATGCAGCACGCCATTCTACACAGTCTTATACTTTCTCTGTTCAACTGTCTGACCACAAACTTAACCACTATGCCTTATCTTATATGTGCTCTACTGGTAAAGTCTGGAACACACTCCTTTTATCTGTTTTCCCCAACTTCTTTTTACTTGCACGCTTTCAAGTGCCGTGTATTGGGGCATGTCAGCGTTTAACGATTAGATTTCAGTATTGGTCCAACTCTGGCGGAAATTAGCCTCTGGTCTTTACTCACCAGATATATATATATATATATATATATATATATATATATATATATATATATATATATATATATATATATATATATATATATATATATATATATATATATATATATATATATATATATATATATATATATATATATATATATATATATATATATTCATGGAGAGTTTCATAGTCGCTAACATTTATATAGAGTTTTATATACCTCTTTTCTACTATTATGATATACTTGCAATAGTGCCCAACAACAATCCCATCCTCCCCTTCCTAACACATGAACATCCTAACACATATGAACAACCTAATCCCCCTCCATAAAATTCACATGAACTCCAAATCAACAATATCATTTCTTTCCTAGGTCTATCCATTGTACAAAATATTAACAATCTTATATTCAAAATTTTCAGAAAACCCACTACAAAAAACCAATCCCTCCATGCATTTTCAGACCATACAGACTACCTCAATAAGAATATAATATTCATTTCTTTCACATGTTCACTTACTCTTAGGTCCGGTATACATGGAGGACGAACTTACACTTGTTTTTCAGACGTTCTTGGACCTAAGCTTTAATCATTACTTCATACAGAAACAATACCATAAAGCATGTCAATGCATATATGAAAATTATATCCCACCACGTGAACCACCCTCAAATACATTAATAGTTACATATGTCAGTTCTCTTAAAATTACGTTTTACCATAAAAATGCATTTAATATTAGTCTAGCTTTTACATTTCCGGACACTCTACACACAAATTTGATCAAAAACAACATCAAATACAGTACAGTCCGGAGAGTGTGTATAATATCCCCTGCAATACCTGCCAAAAAGCTTACTATTGTGAAACACTAAAAACATTACAGTTCCACCTTTCACAACACAAAACAGATATACAAAGTCATAATAACAAGTAATGCCATCTTCACTCAATGGAAAATCATACAATTAATTGGAATCCAGCCAAATTTGTCTACCGTTCAAATAGAAAAAACAACAGATTAGTTGATTCTTCATAATGAATTACCTTAATTTTAATTCCTCCCCCGGTTTCTTTGACCTAGATAACTGCTGGCTACATAAAAACACTTTTAAACCAATAGTCTCTTTTTCCCTACATTCTGACACACCAAATTATTATCATCATCATTATATCATTATTATTATTATTGTTGTTATTGCCATTATTAGTTATTATTATAATTATTATTTATTATTATTGCAATTAAACTCACTATTGTTATTATTATTATTGTTCGTATTTTTGTCTTATATTTGGGCAACTTCCTTTGCACACACGTGTTTATTAAGTTTTTTTTTTCCATCAGCACTCTCTGCCTCTAATTTTAATTTTTGTTCATATGTTTATCCTAGCCCCCCTGTCCCTTTAAATGTGTAAGTTCTTCATGTAATCCTTTTTCCTTTGGTATTTCTTCATTTGTGCTTGATAGGAGAGCTTTAGCTCACAGTTCTGTAAAATTGCACTTTTAAATTTAACCTTACTTCTATCCTTTTCATTTTTAATGTTTTATCATCAATGTCTCTCCCATTTATATATTTATTGTTTTATCCCATTGGTTTAAAATAATTAAAAAATAAAATATATATATATATATATATATATATATATATATATATATATATATATATATATATATATATATATATATATATATATATATATATATATATATATATATATATATATATATACACACACACACATACCGGACTGGCTTGAGCTGGAGGAACACTGGCTTTAGAAACTGGACGAGTTTGTCCAGGAACCGCTCCCTCTGTAGTCTGAGCACGCCCACGTGCTCTCCCTCTAGCACGTGATTTGGATGGTTTCTCCATTGTACTTCCTAAAACAAAACAGAAAAAAAATTTAAAAATTATAAAATTCAAATAATCTTTAAAATATTATTTAAATTTAATCCAAATTTAAAAAAATTAGAAACTTTTTATATGCAAGAAATTATTTGGTATTTGAGAAAATTTTAGAAAATACTTTAGCTAGTTCATATGCAACTGGGGCATTCCAGGAGAAATCATGACACACACTTAACAACTGTGTCTCAGATTTTGATGAAAATTTGTATGTAGGGTATTCAATGTTTCAAACTGATTTTCTGAAATTTTAGATTCCTACGACCTATCCTTTTCAAATTATGAGAGGTTAAAAGTTTGGGGGATTTGTCCCCACCCCTTCCCTTTGAATGCTTATAACTTTTCTGTCATTCAACCTAACGCCATACACACACATATATATATATATATATATATATATATATATATATATATATATATATATATATATATATATATATATATATATATATATATTTTTTTTTTTTTTTTTACAAAACGCCACCACTCACGGGCAGAGCCCTTTTCAAGGAGGGGGCACACACACAAGGACAAACTCACACAAGCACACACACCTAACGCACAGCCCTCAGGTGGGCGCAGACGGAAGACTTGAAGAGTGGAAGATTAAATACAGTTGGAAAAATGGAAGATGGTAGAGAATTCCACAGAATAGAGGTGGCTGGAAAGAAGGAGGTACCACAACGGGCTAGCCTGGGATTTCCTACGTCCACACAAAATTGGTGTGAAAGCAGGGCACCCCTCGTGCAACGAGGACGACGCAACGGTGGAGGAATGCGAGAGGCCAATTCCCTCGAGCACCTGCCATTGTAGTACCTGTAGAAAAGAGATAGCGCGCCAACGTCACGTCGCAGAGACAGAGGGTCAAGAGAGTTTGAAAGTAGGGGACAGTTTATTAATCTCATAGCTTTTGACTCAACCCTATCCAGAAGAGAGGAGGAGCCAGAGCCCCCCCAAATGTGAGAACAGTACTCCATACAAGGGCGAATAAGATTATATATCTGGAGTAACTGCTCAGAAGAAAAAAACTCTCGCAACCTGAACAGAACTCCCAGCTTCTTAAAGGCAGCTTTAGCAACCATTGTGATATGTGGTTTCCAAGACAGTTTGTTGTTTATGTTTAGACCAAGAATGTTAATGTTATTTACAGGTGAGACGGGAGAGCCATCGAAGAGGATAGGAAAGTTAGGAGGTGTTTTTGAGAGGGAGATGTAAAGAAGTTGAGTTTTTAAAGAGTTGAATTTCACAAGGTTGCTATGTCCCCACCGGGAAATTCCATCCAGATCGGCAAGAATAGAATCGGAAAGTTGAAGACGAGAAGCAAGTCTAGAAGCAAAAGAGGGAGCAGATTTGAAATGAGTAGAAGAATGTAGAGTTGAATCATCAGCATAAGAGTGAACAGAGTTAGAAGTGCAGTTGAGAAGATCGTTAATGAAAAGTAAGAATAAGGTTGGAGATAAAACAGAACCCTGAGGAACACCACAGTTGACAGAAAAGGAGGAAGAGGTCGCTCCATCTACAACTGCCGAAATGGAACGATCTGAGAGAAAACTAGACAAGAGTAAGCAAAGGGAAGGAGGAAACCCAAAGGAAGGGAGCTTAGAGAGCAGTGACGCATGCCATACCCGGTCGAAAGCCTTGGATATGTCAAGCGCCACCACACAAGACTCCCCGAAGTCCCTAAGGGCAGAAGACCATAGATCAGTAAGATAGGAAAGTATGTCACCAGTTGACCTCGAGCGACGAAAGCCATACTGGTGATCAGAGAGAAGAGAATGAGACTCCAAATGATCCAGGAAATGAGAGTTGAGGAGAGTTTCAAAAATTTTAGATAGAACACAAGTGAGAGCTATAGGTCGATAGTTAGAAGGGTCAGAACGGCTACCTTTTTTCGGGATCGGCTGAACCAACGCACGCTTCCAGCATAGAGGAAAAGTATTAGTATTAAGGCATAGAGAGTAGAGCTGAACGAGGACAGGGGCCAACTCGGAAGCACACCCCCTCAGAACACGAGGGGGAATGCCATCCGGGCCACTGGCCTTCCTGACGTTCATAGATTTCAGGATCCCATGCACCCGATCATGAGTAATTATAGGTAGAGGCATGGGACACCTGAGAGGAGAAGGAGTAGGAGGAGGGATGCCAGAATTTTTTTCATCAGAATTTTTTTCATCACTTTGGCTTACATATATATATATATATATATATATATATATATATATATATATATATATATATATATATATATATATATATATATATATATATATATATATATATATATATATATATATATATATATATATATAACGAAATTTGCATAAAGCCAATCTAGTGGTATTAATTTCAAGGATATATTGATAGTGAGAAAACGGACATCTACTTGTATTTTTCATCTCTTCCACCCCACAACTGCCCACCCTCTTGGAAGTTGAAACCCTAAATTTTTATTTTTGGTTAATAAACTACCAATATACTTTAAACAATTTAAGATATAAAAACAGTGGGATAAGACAAGATTATAAAATAAATAGTACAAATAACCTACTTATTTTCAAATTTGTATTAAATTATGGTACAGGCTTAACATGAAGTTTCCTCTGAACTTAAAGTGTATGTATTTTTTAAAAATTATTGTATCCCATAACTAGGGATGGAGTGAAGTATCGGTATCGGTTAAAAATGACCGATACCGATACCAGATTTTTTTCATCACTTTGGCTTACATTTTTTGGAATGCTGTTTTTTTTTATTTTCCAAATTTTCAATTAATTAATTACTAATTAATCGTTAATTACAATTTTTTGGCTTATATTCTATATCTCTGTAACTGCAGTTCCGATTTTGGTCAAATTAGAACAGTTAACTCTTTCTATAACATAGATCAACTTATTCTTAATTGTTCATTTATTTAATTACTTAATTAAATTATGTAATATTTTATTAATATTACCTAATATTTTGAAACGTTGTAAAGGAGGGTGAGAAAAGTATGAGGAGTAAATAGGTATCTGATAGAAAAGATCGACGATGTAGGAAGAAGAATTAGAAAGAAATATACTATCAAGTTGGAAAACAGTTGTAGGGAGGAGATCCAGATAGAAGGTAAATATAAGCTCAAGTACTATTGAAAAGTCTTATTGGTTGTATTTCTTTTCTTTTTATATATAATTATTGAGATCAACACATCCAATAGTTTCTAACGGTAAGATTCAATTTCAGGGACCACTCATGTTACGAGCAATAAAACAAAATTCCGAAATCAAAACATTTATGAAGCTTATGAATACTAACATTCTTATAGATTATTATTATTTAATAGTTATATTTAATAGTTATAGAAATTACTCAAAACCTTAGAAAAACAATGAACTTACAAATAATAAGATAAATAATTTTTGGATTATTATGGATTATTCCACAGTCCTACCGAGAATTACTATTTACAATTTCATTAATGAATTATTCATTACCAACCTATTGTTGTTACTTTCTTTAACCAGACCAATAACTGTATTAATACTATTTATTGGTAAAATTTGCAAGATGATCTATGGGCCAATCACTTCACTTTCCCTGTTTTCGATTTTGGGGAACTTGATGAAATCCCAATGTTAAAAGCCTAAAATAAAACATTCCCATTATTGCTTTTCTTCTTTTATGCATTCAATACAACAATACTTTATACAATTACTATGCCCATACCTTGATGATGTAACAAGGCTTATATTCCGTATTTCTGGATATCACAGGTAAGTTTTTTGAGGATAAGATTAATCTTCAGTTTCTAAATCCAATATGGGTATAAATAATCAACAACCTTCAATATAATTTCAGGTTATAAAGAAACTTCATCAATAATACCACAGGTATAAGAGTATAAATTAACAAAAGAATCTTTTCTGAAATTAACAAATAAATATTTTTATTTAAGAAAAATAAGTAAAATAAAACACACCTAGTAAAATAAAACAAACCTATCACCCCTACAACGTCGTTTCCCGATAATTTTGTTTCCAGAACATTGATATGTTGCTTTCCACTAGAAGTTTATTTTTTCAAATGCACAAAATTGTTTTTCAATTTATTTTCACTCCATTTACTTTTTATCATTTGGTTTCTTTTCTTAAATATTTTATTTTTATTTTAATCCTTAATTAATCCGTTAGTAACATATTAAGATGTTAACCATATATATATATATATATATATATATATATATATATATATATATATATATATATATATATATAATATATATATATATATATTATATATATATATATATATATATATATATATATATATATATATATATATATATATATATATGGGGGGGGATGTAGCGCCGTCCAAAGCAATGCAAGTACCCTCCATTGGGCATAAACCGGGGAGTGACAGTATGGTCAAGACCATTTCGTTTCACTCCGTTGCCCTTTGGTTGGTTCCTTTTCGCGTTTCACCTTCTCATAGGGTCTCTAGTGTACCCTCGCCTCATATTGGAGTGTCTATGCTCCCACTTCAACTTCCCCCTGACTCCCTTCTCATGTTCCAAATTTACAAGCGCTTATTCGTACATTACCTTTATATAAAAAATAAAAAAAAAATAAAAAATATTGGTGAAACTCAAAACTGTGGGAATGGACCCTCGGAGTTTGCAGAGATCATTGCTACTAAAGTGATACTCCCTTGCATGGAGGCGTACATTCCATATTCTTTCCCTTCTACTAAACCTAACGAACTTTGGTTTAACTCTGCTTGTTCTCGTACCATTCTCCATAAGGATGATGCCTTCAGGGATTACCGTCGTCTTCAAACTCCAGAAACTCATTCAATTTATATTTCATCCCGAGATCGCGCAAAATCTATCCTCTGCAACACCAAAAACTCTTTTCTTCGTTGAAATGCAATAATCACTTTGGTTCTTCTTCACGCCCTTCTTGGCATTTTGCAAAAAGTGTAACTCTAATTTTGCTTCTTCCTCTTTCCCTCCTCTAATATCCTCCGACGCCATTTTGCCTACTTCTAAAACTGAACTATTCGCTCAGACTTTTGCCTCTAATTCAGCCTTAGACTATTCCGGAGCTACTCCTCCTTCCATCCCATTTATGCCTACAATTTTCTGCTCTTAGAGCTTAACACTAAGAAGGTATATGGTCCTGATGGTATCCCTCATGAGCTTCTCAAAACTTGTGATTCTGGGCTTGTACCCTGATTTGGTAAACTACTTCGTCTCTGTCTTTTTGCTTCAGCATTCCCTTCTTGCTGGAAACGTGAGCTCATTCAGCCTGTGCCGAAGAAAGGGAACCCCTCTCGACCCTCCAACTGCTGTCACATTCTTTAACCTCCGTACTTGTTAAAGTTTTCGAATCTCAATTAGAAGCATCTCAAATCTTCAAATCCTATCTCTGATCGGTAGTATGTTTTCCATAAGAAACGCTCTACTGGTGATATCTTTCTATTCTCTCTGACTCTTGGTCTTCCGCTCTACGATATTTCGGTGAATCTTTGGCTATCGCGCTGGACATTTCGAATCCCTTCGATAGGGACTGGTACAAAGCTCTGATTTCTAAACTTTCCTCTTTCAGAATTTATCCTTCTCTTTGGTTTTCTTTCTGGTCGTTCTATAGCTGCTGTTGTAGACGACCACCATTCATCCTTTAAATCTGCTAATAGTGGTGTCCTATCCCCAAAGCTTTTTAAACTTTTAACTAATAATCGTCCTCTACTACTTCATTACCTATCCGATCCTATGCTGATGATCTCACCCATCATTACTCCTTTGACGCTAGAATGTTGGCATTGAAATATCTGACCTCTGATTTTTCTTGCACTTCAAATTGAGGAAGAGAAAACATAGTCTTTTTCAATGCCTCAAAAACTCAGTTCCTCAATATCTCTACTCGAGACTATCTACAACAAAACTATGACATCTTCTAAAACACGCAACTCAAGCCTTCATCTGTCCTTAATAATCTCTAGTGGTTTTTCTTGGAAGGATCACATTACTTCTCTTTCTAAACAAGCTTCTAAGAGGTTGGGTGTTCTGTTGCACATTCATGATTTTTTTTATGCCAATCCAATTGCTTTCTCTTTATAGGGGTGGTGTTCTCTCCTGTTTGGAATACGCCTCATATATCTGGGGTAGTTCCACTCACACAGCTCTCCTTGACAAGGTGGAGTCTGGCTTTTCATCTTAACTAATTCTCTCCAGTCTCTTTCTCTTCTGAACTCTTCTGTTGCTTTTCTCCTCCATTGAGAACACACTTGTGTAACACGATTTTCTACACAGTCTTATCCTTTCTCTGTTCAACTGTCTGATCTCAGACTTAACCGCTATGCCTAATCTTATATGTACTCAATTGGTAAAGTCTGGAACACACTCCTTTTCCTGTTTTCCCAACTTTTTTTGGCTTGCACACTTTCAAGAGCCGTGTATGGGTGCATGTTGTCGTTTAACGATTAGGTTCTGTATTGACCCAACTCTGGTGGAAATTAGTAGGTTTCTGGTTTTTACCCACCAGAGGATATATATATATATATATATATATATATATATATATATATATATATATATATATATATATATATATATATATATATATATATATATATATATATATATATTTGGAGCCAAGATAGAGAGAAGTTTGGAGAGGTGATAAGAGGTTTTGCTGAAAAGCTAAAAGAGGTGGAATTGATCGTGAACGTTGAAAAGACAGAACTGTTAATAATTAGAAGGGAGGAGAAGGAAGAGGATCTTGTGCTGAAGGTTCATGGCGAGGAGGTGATTGTGGTAGAGAGATGTGAGTATTTGGGGAAGGGGAAAGTATTCACAAGGGATTTCACAGATTCAGATGGAGGCGAGTGCTGGCCCCACTGACAGGCCCCTAGAGCCTTACTTGGATTGGATATATATATATATATATAATATATATAATATATATATATATATATATATATATATATATATATATATATATATATATATATATATATTATATATATATATATTTTTATCTTAAGTTAAAAATTGGTATCGGTATCGGTATCGTGAATTTGAAAGTCTTGGTATCGGTATCGGTAAAAATTTTGGCCTCGCTCCATCCCTACCCATAACTCTCTAAGCCAACAGATATATAATTTATTCTGATTTACATTCAGACAAAAATTTATGCTATGCATTGTTAAAAGATCTCCCCCCCCCCCCATACACAAGGCTTTTAAAACATTATAAAAACAGATTTGTATAGTTTATTACTTACGTTCTGATTACTTTATGGAAGCCTAATTAACAGTACATATTCATATATTTTTATAATTACCATAAATCCCAGTATTATTATTATTTTCTGTGTGCTCAATTTTAAATTTATAGTTTATGAAAAGAATTTACAATTTTGTAAACAATCTTCATTGAAACATTTGTAAATTATTTTTTATTAATTATCAAAACAAATGAAAAGACATCACCACAATGTTAATTTTTTATTTAATACTTTTTTCATTGTGATCCCCTATCATCAAGCAATTTTTTCAAGAGACCTTTCCAATTACTAAAAGAATAAAAAATAAAATTACTATAAAAATTACTTGCAACCAATTTGAGGGTCCCAACTATGGACCAACAGGGGTCCCAGCCAACCCCAGCCATTTTTGATATCCCAGCCCCAGCATAAGATCAGGGAAAACTGGAGTTTGCCAGCCAGGGTTGAAATGGCAAATTATACTTATTAATGGTGGATTAAATCAAATAAAATATATGAAAATTAAGGTTTTTCATTTTGCTTTTTCAATTTCACTTTCTTTTCGGTTTCTTTTGACTAATCCTCTTCTGCTAGCGAATGTTCATCTTTGTTTTTTGATTTTAGATGCCCCCATAAAGATTTAGTTGAAAATTTTTTACTTTGGGCACCTGGAGATCCCTCTTCTCATTTCCTGGCTGCAGATGTTACATTTAGTTATTTCGAGCCTATCCTGAAACATTGTAAAGTACTTCCATACTGATGAAGTCGATCTTTTAGGCATAGTAACAAAGTTTAAACGAAATAATAATTTTAAAATGTTGCTAAATGATACAAGTTTGATACTCAGCAATAAAATAATGTACAAATACAGGTTATATTGATAATTTTAAATCTTTAATTTTTTTCAAGCTTTAACTTAGGGTCTCACCTACGTAAACTTGTTGAATCACTATTATGAATCAAAAAAATTTCAAAAATATTTATAATTTTTAATCTTTTATCATACAAAATCTGGAATTTTCCAAAAACATTTCAGAGAAAATGCATATAATCATTAATTTAAGTGAATGTTCACTATTCTGCCAAATTTGGGAGACCCCAGTCTCAAGTCAGTTCTTAGTCCCAGTCCCTATTTTGAGAAGCTATGATCCAGTACCCCATTTCCATATTTAATTATAATTATTTATAACTACAAACCCCTATGCAGAGGATTTTATGTTTTTAAGAAACTAAAATCACACTTTCTAGTACACTAACTAATGACCTTTCCTATTATCTCTTTTTTAAACTGGGACTATTGACTCCCTTTACAATTTTCTAAAAATGTATAACAGCATAAGAGGTAAGAAATTGCACTGTCTACTTCTCTGTATTAAATTAAAATAGAAACACAAAATAGTTCCCCAAAATATCAGTTCACTTTCTTCAACAAAAACTTGACAAAGTCTTTTTTGGGAATACAATGCTTTTGTCAATACCAAAATATACAGTCCTTGACTTGTAAATCCATTTACATCATCAGTGTTCTTGATGAAAGAGATATTGATGCAACTTCCAACTCGAGGAAATATGGAAATTCTTTAGTCAGCTAGCTTTTTTAACATGGTCAAGTTTTGGCTCTCCTTTCAATTATTTTATTACTTAGGCTCTTGCATACATAAATAAACGCACAAAATCAATAATGGCAATGAAATATGCAACTGAAGACTGGTGCAACTATGCTATTCTAATACTACACACACAGTATATAATATGAAATGACATCAAAAAGTTAATTCAACTTTTCAAAGAAAATCAAAATTTAAACTCAAAAAATAAAGCAAGAGTATTTCATTAATAAAGAAGTCAATTATAAAAAACACTTAAATGTAGTATTCCCAGACTACTAAAAATTGGGAAACCAATAAAAGTTTAGAATATCTTTCTAAATAATTACAAGTTTGGGTTTCCTCAAAAAGATGAATCTCTACAAAGGACAATTAAGTCTAGGTCTAACCAGATCAATTTGTTCTTGTCTACTATGCTCATACATACTATACCAAACTGGAATCTGAAACTACCTTTAAACTCTGAAAAATGAATACTATACAGATTTAAATTGTCGCAATTCTTTATAAATACCACAAATGAGGAAAAAATAACCATGCAAGGTAAAAACTAACAAACTCAAATTTTAATGAAATTTTTTTTTAAACTATTTATATTTTCAATTTTAGATTTTTTTGGTAGATTAGTTTTCCTATTTTCAAATTTTTTTTTGGAATAGTTTTCGTACTTCAATGTTTTTATAAAATAAATTTAATAGCCAAAAAAAAAAATAATTCCCCATTTCAAGATTTTTTTTGAACAAAATTTTAAATTTTTTTCTAGGTCTGCCTCCTCCCAAAAAAAAACATTGACTGCAAAATTCAACTAAGTGGACTTAGGAAATATGAAAGGTAACTAACCTATGTAAAATAATGTAAATTTTCTTAAACTATTTTTAAAAAATTTGCAATGGCTTTTAGATTTCTCAACCAATCTACGTGAAATTTTGGAAGGTTCAGTTGGGCAATATATATATATATATATATATATATATATATATATATATATATATATATATATATATATATATATATATATATATATATATATATATATATATATATATATATATATATATATTTTTTTTTTTTTTTTTTTTTTTTTTAAGAAAATCTTTTTGCATTCAAAAATTTTTCTACTGTGCATGTGAAAAGTTTTTAAAATTATATAAAACAAAAATAATAAAAAGTGAATCTTTGTCTAACTGTACAACCTCTAATTAAATTTTATTTTATTATTATTATATATATATATATATATATATATATATATATATAATATATATATATATATATATATATATATATATATATATATATATATATATATATATATATTTAAAAAAAATTTTTTTTTTTTTTTAAATTAAAAATTTTTATTTTTTTTCCTTTCTTTTTTGTATTAAAAAATTATAAATTTAAGTAAAAATTTTATTTCATTTTTATTTTTTTTCAATGGCCATTGTAATTACGTACATTATAATAATTTTTATAAAATAAAATTTGATTTTTAAATCTGATTTGAAATCATTTGGCTACTTGGTTTTTTGGACTTTCTCCAGCCACTCCTTAAAATCAACAACTGCAGAGCAACAGAATTTACATGTTTCTCCTAAAATGCAATAATTCTTGCATCACTATTGCAGACCACCTTTTACATCTTTAGAGCAAGGACTATGTCTTATATGCTCTGCCATACTTTGGCTATTAACATTAAATAAAGAGAGAAAAATACATTGGCCAATGGAAAATAAAAGTACTTTAATACTTTTAATTTTTCATATTTTTCCTTTATTTTGAGTAAATGCCTTCATAAAAAATACACCAGCTGTAAGTCATAACACCTGAGGCAAAAGCAAACTCTTGACCAAGAAGAACCTCAACAGCAAGGAATGGTGTATCAACAACTCACATAAAAAAGGGTATGTACACATTCTTATAATTTTGCTGAAAATTTTTAAAGAATGTACCCTTTACATATTTCACTAAAAAATATGCAGAGTCCCTCATAATATAATTTGTTTATTTTACCATTAAAACTATATTAAAAAAATTAGATTTTCAAATCAAATTTTATTTTTAGTCAGTCAAAAAAAAACTAGTCTATAATATCCTTTTTCAGACTTGGCTCAACTAGTTTATATGGTAATGGTAGAATAGAAATACAGAAAAGGAAGAACTTTCAGCATTAGAAGAGGAAAAATACTCCCAATATTTGCCCCTATATTTTTTTTTTCTTTTAACTGTATTAAGTTCCCACTTTGTCAAACTTTTTTTTGTACATTTTTTAAGTAAAGAAAGAAAAAAAAACAACTTGAGTATTACTTCCCCCTTCTATTTTTTCTTCTATAAATTATAGTACATTTTTCTGTATATATATATATATATATATATATATATATATATATATATATATATATATATATATATATATATATATATATATATATATATATATATATATATATATATAAAAATTTTGCTATGTTGGAAATAATTTAAATTTTTCCTGTGCACACTATTATATGATTGCATACAAAATTGTTTAAGAGGCTGTACAGGTAAGAAAAATTAGTTTTTTTTATTATTATTATTTTTTTATACTTGACCATTCCAGCTGCTACATACAGGAAAATTGAATTTGAAATTTTTCCCATACACAGTAGAAAAAGGATTGGGTATATATATATATATATATATATATATATATATATATATATATATATATATATATATATATATATATATATATATATATATATATATATATATATATATATATATATATATATATATATATATATATATATATATAATATAAAAAAAAAAAATTTTTTTTTTTTTTTTTTTTTTCTTCTTAATTTTTTTTAATTTTTTAGAAAAATTCTTTGCATACCCAACCATTTTGATATGCTTGGGAAAGTTTAAAAATTTCCCATGTTAAGCATCAAAATCCTGTGATATACAAAAATAAATTTTTTTTAAAATGGTTATCTTATCCAACTATGCCATCTCCAAAATTTTCATGAATTTAGATGTAAAAAAAATTTCATGAATTTAGATGTAAAAAAAAGTTTTACCCAAAAACATTTTAAAAAAAAAAAAAATTTGTTTAGTCAAAAAAAATTTTTTTCAAATAAAGTGGAGCTACAAAGTGGAGCTACAATAGGAAATGATCTGAAATTAAGTAGATTGGGAAAATTAAAGCATGGAAAACAAAATTAAAAACACCAAGAACCCAAAAGATTTAGGTAGGATTATTAACAGTAAGTGATCAGTATTTGGAAGCAAGGAATAGGGCTAATAAGAAGTTTGGTATAATAAATCGCAATGTAGTTTACAAAAGCAAAGAGGTTATAAGCAAGCTATATAATAGCTATGTTAGGCCAGCATTAGAGTATTGTGCACAAGTTTGGGCTCCATATTTAAGAAAAGACATGCTGGAGAGAGTACAATGTTGAGTAACAAGGATATTTAAGAAAAGACATGCTGGAGAGAGTACAATGTTGAGTAACAAGGATTATTTCTGGCTTCAAGAGTAAGAGCTATGAGAGGCTGAAGGAGCTGGGAATGTTCTCAGTTGAAAGGAGATTTCTCAGAGGTAATATGATAAGTTTACAAAATATTTGCATCTGACAAAAATACAGATTGAAAAATACTTTATAGTGGACCATGGAAGAGAAACTAAAGGCCATGATAAAAATTAAAAAGAAGTCATATCATTTTTAAGAAAATACTTTCAGTAATAGGGTTGTTAATTTTTGGAATGGCTTCCCACAGGAAGTTGTTGACTGTGATTCTCTTGCAGCATTTAAGAGGGGGCAAGATAGATATATGGATGTTTAGGTATCGTATAACTTGAATAAGCTTAGCTTGTGACTAAGCTTATAAATTTTATATCAGCTTGTGCCTAAGCCTAACTAGCAGTTTTGTAGTAAGTATAGGTTCAATGCAGGTTGTGTGTGTAATTAGTTAAGTTTACTAAATATATGTAAGGCCCTAGTTTTATTTTTTGAAGGAAATGATAACTAGGGATATAATTGACCTAGTCTTTGCTGAATGTATTACTATTAGTATGATTCGTTTTGATTGGGAGTCTCAATAGGCCCATGTAACTTGTCTCTATATTTATGTTTATAAAAGCCACATTTTTTGATTATTTATGAATTAATAATCTATAAATTGCATGTATAATTATATTAAATTGATTATTAGCATAGGAAAATTTCAATGTCTAGGATGAGTCATTCATAATATATGTTAACTACATTTTTTGACTGGGACAGTCTTTATAGTCCTTGTGACTTTTTAGCAGTCTATTTTCAGTAATTTTGTTCATGGTTGGAAATTAGTATTTTTTAAACTATAATATTTATAAATACAAACTAAATATAAATCAATTAAAGTCCTAATGAAGCCTGATACCGAAATAAAAAATCCCAAATATAAAATGCATGGCATATGAAGATACAGTCACAGGAGGCTCTACTCCCTGTACTCCTAACCCATCAGTGGTTGTGAAATACAAAAACTGATAAATAGTTTACTCAAGCATTACAGCTCTGTATATTCACTATATTAAAAATTTAAAGATAATATACTGAAGTACATGAGAAACGCCTATTTAAGTGTGGAAAAATAATCATAACCATTTACTAGTCAGTATTAATAAGCTAATTGGTAGGTATATATAAAGTTTTATACCAGCTTGTGCCTAAGCCTAACTATATATATTGAAAACAGAAAAAATATACAGAAATGCTTGAAAAAAAACCTTTTTATTAACAGAAAAATAAGTATAACCACCACTTATGGGTCAAGGGGTATGGGAGACTGAGCCCCAATAAGCAAAACAATGTGTGATAGGCATTTATATTTTCAGTTCTGAACTTCAATACTATTTAAATTTTTTTTATTATTAATACCTATAATAATAAAATACACAAATGCATGGTGAACAGACATTTGTTTATGGGGGCTCTGCCCCCCAGTATACCTGACCCATGAGTGGTGATACTTTTCTGCTTTTTGGTAATACTTTAGTGACGCAGGCCTGAATTTTTTTTTCTTCTCTGCTTAACTACGAAAATGAAATTACTTTTATGGGTCAAGGGGTATGGGAGACTGAGCCCCAATAAGCAAAACAATGGTTAATCAATGAATATGATTCTGTAACAAATTTAAAAAAAAAAATTTTTTTCAATATGACATTTGAAAAAAACCTGTTGAAAGTCTAAAACTGTCCTTTGACTATTTTGACCAGGTTGCTATTATGACGATTTTAAAAGACCTTGAAGCTAAAAATGGAGTTAATTTGTAAATGTATAAGTATATGTGTATATGAGAGAGAGAGGAGGTAAGTGAAAATTTATCACCACTCACAGGACAGGGGGTATGGAGGGAAGAACCTTCTGTAGACAAACATTCGTGCGCCATGCATTTGAAACTTGTATTATAATATGTATTATTGCAGTACAGCAATGAAATCATAAATGCATGGCACACGATCATTTGTCAACAGAGGGCTCTAACCCCATACCCCCTAACCCATGTGGTGGTGATAAAATTTTCATTTATAATCTCTCTCTCTCTCTCTCTCTCTCTCTCTCTCTCTCTCTCTCTCTCTCTCTCTCTCTCTCTCTCTCTCTCTCTCTCTCTCTCTATATATATATATATATATATATATATATATATATATATATATATATATATATATATATATATATATATATATATATATATATATTGTTGTTATATTATTCATAATGATGGCGAAATATAAATATAAATATTACATAGGGCAGGGCATAGAGACACAGCACTTCTTAATCTAGGTCTTTATTTACATGCTTAACACAGAGTACAAAGCGTGGTACAACAACACGATACAATCGATGGAATAAGAATGCAATGTTTACCAAACAGAACATAGTCTTTACTGAATCATGACAAAGAGTATTTTCATACAGTATCAACAATACATATACTTTAGGTTAATCCTAACACCCCCTCTTAAGCTAAAGTATACCTCTAATGTTTACAAATTTTAATAACCTACTTTTTGATACAGGTTTAGTAAATATATCAGATACATTGTCCTCAGACTTTACATACTTTAAATCTACAATACCATTTTGAATTTCATTCCTAATAAAATGATATCTAATACCTATATGCTTAAACCTTTAACTGCTCATTTGATTTATAAAATTCCAAATCATAATTTATAGTACCCTTTAAGTATTTTCATATATTGAGATAAAAAGTTTACATAAAAACATATAACATGTCTAATACAACTCATCAAATAAATTTCTCTGTACAATTTACCATCTGTTAACAATTTTGAATCACAATACTTAAGTTTATTAACACTAAGAACACTTGGAATTACATTATGATTACAATTACTCTTTTTAAATTTACTTAATACTTTTTTCAATATATTTTGATTGTTTCATACTAATATAGTTATTCTCAAATTTAAATTCAATACCTAAAAACATAGATAGTTGACCCAAGTCTTTCATTTTAAATCTATTTGACAATATTGTTTTAACATCATTTAAAATAATAACATTTCTGGCAGCAATTACTATTTCATCTACCCAAATTATTAATATAACACAAATTTTGCATTTTGCATCAACCTTAATATAAACACATGCATTAACTACAGATTTCACAAAATTTTTTAGATATGAGAAAAGAATCTAAAAAGTTATTCCAAATTCTGCCACATTGTTTTAACACATATAATAATTTTAATTTACAAATTAAACTATCATTTACATTACTTTGTAATAACCTGCATTTAAAAATGTTTTCACATCCATCTGGTGAACAAATATTTCTTGTATTTACACTTGCATCAACATCCAGATTAAAAAAAGTTTCTTGATAAACCAAATCTTTCCCATGTGAGTATCCTTTTGTCACACATCTTGCTTTGATTTCTTCTTCATCATTTGCTTTCTTGCAGTGATGTGACTCAGAACTTGCCATAGCTTCTTCATAAGATTTTGGGACACTAGTCATTCTATAACAATAATCCACAGAGTAATTAACATTTAATAAATTTTGATCAATATCATCAACATAATCTTCAAGATACTTTGGCTTATTTCTCTCTCTCTTAGGATATCTGTTTTCCTGTTCTTCATTTTCACCAAATTCTTCTTTATTAGGTTCCTCTTTTTCATTTTCTTCTATAGATCCACATTCTTGAGTCCTTGGTCTCATATATACATATTCAAATTCAGATGTTTCTTCTTCTTGTCCAAATTTTTCTGTAAATTTGACACATCTTATTTTCCTAATATTGTTCTGCTCAGGAAAAAATA
>SEYY01006449.1:15000-17329 GCA_009176605.1 Armadillidium nasatum | reverse complement strand
CTTTGAATCCTCAGGTTTAAAAAGAAATTAAAATTAACTCAAAATAATTATTAATAGAGGAGGAAATGAATTAATTAATTTTAAAAAATCATTCAATAAATAAAATTAATTTTTAAAATCATTTAATATATAAAGAATAATCAAAGGAAAAAAATTTGAAAAAGATTCTAAAAATTTCTTCGAAGAAACTTGTTTTAATATTTCAAATTTGAAAAAAAAAATTTTGAAAAAAAAAAATTTATATAATTTACTGACGTGTGTGTGTGTGTGTGTGTGTGTGTGTGTGTTTTTTTTTTTTTTTTTTTTTTTTTTTTTTTTTTTTTTTTTTTTTTTTTTTTTTTTTTTTTTTTTTTTATTTTTTTTTTAATTATTTTATTTTATTTTATTATTATTATTATTATTAATTATTATTATTATTATTATTATTATATATTATTATTATTATTATTATTTATTTTATTATATATTATTATTTATTATTATTATTATTATTATTTTATTGCTACTATTATTATTTGATTTATTACTAACATTATTAATTTTTATTTTATTATTATTATTATTTTAATCATTATATTTTATTCTTATTATTATTATTATCATTATAACTATTACTATTATTATTATTATAATTATTTCTATTATTATTATTATTATTATTATTATTATTATTATTATTATTGAGAGCAAGGCGAGTAAGTTTATACTATGGCTATAAAAATGGATGCTGCTCTCCTGAACTCTACCCTCGCATATCTCATCCACTGAGGAGGACTTGTATAACACGTCTTCCTTTCTCTGTACAACTCTCTAACCAGAGATCCATCACCTATGCTCATCCTTTCACCATTTTACCTGATATATATATATATATATATATATATATATATATATATATATATATATATATATATATATATATATATATATATATATATATATATATATATATATATATATATATATATATATATATATATAAAGAAGTAGGTATTAAAGGGTTTATATTTTTATCTTCAAAAAATTTCTCTTTTATTAGTGAGTTTATTTTCTTTTTAACCAAATCCTTCAAACTTGGTTCGAGATTTGATGAAATTAAAAGTCAATAAAAGAACAAATCTTTATCCTCTCTTATCTCCCTACCTAAACCCCCTCCCCCAATTTTTATTTCATTTTTCCTTATTTATTTTGTTTATTTTTTTGTTTTTCAAATTTTTTTTTTTTAAATTTAGGTATCAATTTTATTGAATTGAAATTATAATTTATTTAAATCAATTCTTGAAGGTTGATAAAAACAATTTTATTTCATCCTATTTTAATAATAATATTTTCACAAATTTCTTTTTACTTTTATTATTTAAGATTTTTTTGGCTTTGGCTTTCTGATTTACGTTTTTTTATTTGCTTCCTTTCTGGTTTCATCTACACGTGTTTTAATTTATTTCCTTCTGCTTTTAAGTCAAAAAGAGGCAAGAACTTTATCTTAATAAAATAGAAAACCATTTTCTTTCTTGTTTCTTGTTTCCAAGAGCGGACCCTACCACGAGGGAACATGCCGACCTTCCAGGCAGACAAAATATTGCTCTTCAGGACACCACGAGTTCAGAGCGTCCACACACTATGAGATCTCGTGATGCTCTCTAAAACCTTTTCCTTTACTTGGTCAATAAAACCTCTCCAATGGTCCACAGTTTGTGAAGAGATAAAGAGACGATCATAAAGGTAAGAACTTTTGAAGGAGGAGGAAGGAATATAAGCAAAGGGAGCAGTTATTTTTCAGTGTTTTTCGTGATAATTAGTGATATTAAGTCTATATATATATATATATATATATATATATATATATATATATATATATATATATATATATATATATATATATATATATATATATATATATATATATATATATATATATATATATATATATATATATATATGCGTTTTGTGTGTGTGCAAAACATGTGTTGTGATTCAAAATAAGTACACCCCTCCCAAATAAAAAAAAATACAAATGATGAAATAATTTAGAAGCACTTGACTTAAAAAATAATAAATTTCGTAATATATTATATATATATATATATATATATATATATATATATATATATATATATATATATATATATATATATATATATATATATATATATATATATATATATATATATATATATATATATATATATATATATATATATATATATATATATATATATATATATATATATATATATATATATATATATATATATATATATATATATATATATATATATATATATATATATATATATATATATATATATATATATATATATATATATAT
>SEYY01006449.1:5000-7500 GCA_009176605.1 Armadillidium nasatum | reverse complement strand
GTGGAGGAACAGTGGTGTTGAAAGTCGGATCATTGAACGTAAGAGAGGTGAATAAAGAAAAGAATAGAGAGTAAATGAAGATTGCAATGGAGGAGAGGGGACTGGATATTTTGACTTTAATTGAAACGAAATTAAAGGGAGGAAGGAGAATTATCTTTTAGAATGTATAAAGAGATTTATGCTGGAGGGAATGAGAGGGCTATAACAAGGGAAGGAGTGGCAATTTCTGTGAGAGATAAGTGGTGATGTGTGAAATGGAGTGGAAGTGTGGTAGCTAGAATAGTCTGGGTATGATTGAAGTTAAGAAGGGAGTATTGGGAATTTTCATGTACTTATGCTCCGGTGGTGGGAGTTAATGGAAGGGAGAGAGAGGCATTTTGGGACAGTCTGAGATATGTGTTGGAAGTTTTGATAGTAAGGTTCATGCTTGTCTATTGGTGACTTAAATGTAAATATAGATGCTAGGACAATTTGAATGAAATAGGAACGAACTGATTGAAATGTGTGCCATAAGAGGTCTGACGTTAGGAAATACATGGTTTAAGAAAAGAAATGTTCATAAATTTACGTGGGTGAGTGGGGTGAACGGGAAATGGGGGCTTTTGGATTATGTGTATGTGAGATGGGAAGGCAGGAGTAAGCTGTTAGATGTTAGGGTATTAAGTTAATTCCAATTTGTATCTAGGACCACTAATTGGTAGTGGCAAGAGTAAAAGTTAAATGAGGTTAGGAGAGAGTGAGAGTGAGAGAGAAGGTAATAGAGGTGGTGCGAGTAGAAAGACTTGAAGAGATGGGAAGAAAGAAGGCCACATGAGACGGATAAGGGAAAAATGTGGGAGGCAATAGGGAGGAAGGTGGAGGGAGTGGAAGAAGAATGGGGTAAATTGAAAGGTACATTGATGGAGGTTGCTAGAAGGGTTTGTGGGTCGAAGAGAATAGGGATCGGTAGACGTAATGTCAGTGAGTGGTGAAATGAAAAGTTGGGGAATTTGATGAAAAGGAAGAAAGAAACATCTAACAGGTATTTTTATACGAAGGAAGGTAAAGATTAGGTGGTGCATAGGGAGAGGTGTAGGGAGGTTAAGAAGTGAAAGATACAGATTAGGTTGTATAAGGAGAGGTGTAGGAAGGTAAAGAGGGAGGTTAAGAGAAGAAAAATAGCAGTAAATTTTAAGGAGAGAAGCAAAATGCTCTGGGAGGTGGTGAATAGAGTGAGGAGAGGTAGAGAAGAGCAGGGGGAGGGTGTGAAGGAAGAATAAGGTGAGTTAATAGAAGGAGAGAAAGATGTGGGAGAGAGAGATGTAGGGAATACATTAGTGAATTATTAGAGAAGGGAGAAGGGGTGGTAGGAAGGAATAACGTGGAGGTAGTGACTGGAGATGAGGAGAGAAGTATTAGTAGAGAGGAGATGGAATTAGCGGTAAGGAAGATGAAAAGGAAAAGTCGGCAGGGATGGACGGCATTTATGGTAAAATGATAAGGGAAGGAGCTGGAAATTTGCTTAACTGACTGGTTAAAATGTTTAATGTGCGTTGAGAAGAAGAGAGAGTACCTCAGTAATGACAGGATGCTTGTACAGTACTTATATATAAAGGAAAAGGGGAAAAGTAGTAGATGTGTAAAAAATTATAAGGAAATAAGTCTGTTGAGTGTGAAAGGGAAGATTTATGGGAGTGTATTAGTAAGAAGAGTGAAACAATTGACAAGAGAGGGGTTGGGAGGAGAACAAGGGGGTTTTAGAGAAGGTAGGGGATGTATGGCCTAGGTGTTTACACTAAGTGTGATTGGTGAAAAATTGCGTGAAAAGGGTAAAGTGGGGTATACATGCTTTACAGATTTGGAGAAAGCGTATGA
Organism: Armadillidium nasatum; assembly: GCA_009176605.1. Classification (NCBI taxonomy): domain Eukaryota; kingdom Metazoa; phylum Arthropoda; class Malacostraca; order Isopoda; family Armadillidiidae; genus Armadillidium; species Armadillidium nasatum. Next base: position 5,646 of record SEYY01006449.1, on the reverse strand, counting down.
TAGGGTATGCAGAACGAAGTTGTTCGATATATTGAGAGAGGGATTGGAGGTGAGAGGAATTTTATTGAAAGGGATCAAAGCCTTTTATGAAACTTGAAGTGCGAGTTTGAGGATGAAGGGAGAGGTTCTTACTAAATAGATTGGGGTTGAGACAGGAATGTGTAACGTTCCACGTTGTTTAACCTGCTAATGGATAGTGTAGTTAGGGAACTGAAGAGGGAAGGAAAGGGTATTAGGCTGAGAAGTGGGAAGGGTGAATGGGAGGTAAACGTACTACTGTTTCTGGCGGATTTTGGTTAAAGGTTGAGAATGTTGGTGAGAAAATTTGTGAGGAAATACGCAATCAATGGATTGGGGATAAATCAAGCAAAAAGTAAAGTAATGAGGATTGGGTGTGAGTAGGTGGTTGTGAGAATACAAAATAGGGCGCGCAGAGGTGCGGGGGAAGAGATTGGATGAGTTGGAAGAATTCAAATATTTGGGAATGTTGGAGGATAAAAAAAAGGGGGATAGAAAAGGAAATAAAAAATAGAGTGGTGGAAAGAATTAAAGTGATGGTAGAATTAAGGAAAGTGTGGAAGAGAGGGAAAACGTCAAATAAAATTAAGGTACGAATGTTTGAGTGTATGTATTTCCCATTTGTAAT
>SEYY01006448.1:30000-35000 GCA_009176605.1 Armadillidium nasatum | reverse complement strand
TTTATCCTGTAGCTCAGTAAAATATTCTAACTCAAGCTCCGAATCTTTTTCAGACATCATTTTTTGACTCCTAATCTGACCGGAGCTTCTACCTTAAATCAGAGTCCGACTCTGACTTTGACTTCGATTTTAACTCTGACTTTTGCTCTGACTTTAAATTTTGACTTTGACATTTACTCTGACTATATCACTGTCTATGACTTTGCTTCCTGCTCTGATTTTGACTCTGACTCTGTCGTTACTGACTCTGTCTCTGACTCTGACTGACTTTGACTCTGACTCTGACTGACTCTGACTCTAACTCTTGTTCCAGCCTCAGCCTTTAATCAGACTCCTCTTTAGACATTAATTTTGACTATGACTCTCTCTCTGTTACTGACTCTCTCTGTCTCTGACTCTGACTCTGACTCTGACTCTTGACTTTGACTCTGACTGACTCTGACTCTGACTCTTGTTCCAGCCTCAGCCTTTAATCAGACTCCTCTTTCGACGTTAATTTTGACTCTGACTCAAGAATTCCACTGTGGTTTGAACATAAATTTAATCCGAGAAACGAACTGCAATTTGACTTCGATTTCGATCACGTGATCCAGTTGCCACATCCTCACTATAAATATAATATTTCTGACAACAAAAACCATTTTTAATATTTCTGTCAACATAGAATATGGCAACAATCAAAATATTTTTCCTGTAATAAAATATATGAAAACCAATAAAATAACTTTCTGGAAACCCATAAAATGGCATCAAAGAAGCTGGTATTAGCAACCCTGCTTATCTAAATAATGAAAATGACTTTCTGGCAACACAATATATGGCAACAATGAAGGTTAAGAAAAGAGTAATTGGCAGAGTAAATCACGTACTTCACCATTTTTTTTTCGGAAAATTGGAAAATTACAAAATTTGGAAGAGAATTTACTACTTTAAAAATAATGAAGAAAAAATAAAACTTTAGTATATATATATATATATATATATATATATAATATATATATATATATATATATATATATATATATATATATATATATATATATATATATATATATATATATATATATATATATATATATATATATATATATATATATATATATATATATATATATATATATATATATATATATATATATATATATATATATATATATATATATATGGATGTGTGTGTGCGTATTGTCAAAAATACTAAAAAGGGTATATTATAAAGTGTATATAAATTTTTCACTAAAAAAGAAATCTGTTTAGAAACATAATTGTCAGTATAGAAATTTATGCAAGCATCTTATTATGAACTGGAGTAACTTTTTTATTTCTTTTTATCTGAGAAAGTGATGAATATTGGCAAAAATGTCGATTTTCTTCTTTCTTTTTTTTTTTGAAAGCTTAACAAAATTATGTTTTTATTCAGAAAATTTAAAGCTAAAAATTATTGAATGCTATAGGTGTAAAGATAGTATTACCATTGCTGCTACTACTATTCATATCATACTTTCACTAAAAATAATAATAATAATAATAATAATAATAATAATAATAAAAATAATACTAATAGTAATATATAATAATAATAATAATAATAATAATAATAATAATAATAATAATAATAATAATAATAATAATAATAATAATAATAATAATAATATATAATAATATATAATAATTAATAATAATAATAAAATAATAATTCTAATAATTTAATAATAATAATAATAAATAAAAAAATTTTTTTTTTTTTTTTTTTTTTGCCAAAACGAACCAGACACCTCACAATACCCCGTAACGCCTAAACTGAACGGCCACTGCTTGAGAGGAATTGGAATATGGAATCGGGATCTGGTAGGATTGTGAAAGCGGGACTGAGCATTCAGGCCTCTAAGGTTTTCCCGAGAGTGTGTGAGTTTAATTGGAAGTGCGACCAAACTGCTTAGATCAAACCGTGCAGGAAGCCTTCAAACGTACTCCAAAGAGTTTAAAATAAGCTTTAAAATAATAATAAAAAAACAATAGTAGTAGTAATAATAATGATAAAAATAAAATTGAAAATAATAATAAAAAAACAATAGTAGTAGTAATAATAATAATAAAAATAAAATTGAAAATAATAATAAAAAAACAATAATAGTAGTAATTATAATGGTAAAAATAAAATTGAAAATAATAATAATAATAATAATAATAATAATAATAATGAAAATAATAATAATAATGATAATAATAATAATAATAATAATAATAATAATAATAATAATAATAATAATAATAATAATAATAATAATAATAATAATAATAATAATATTGATACATGTTTTACATTTAAAAAAAAAATTAAAACTAAAGCTGACACTGAATTCCTAAATAATAATGATAATACTAATAATAATACCAATAATAATAATAATGAAACTCGTAATATCTAATTATTTAAAGAGGTTTTATATCGATATTTATTTTTCCTTTCAATTAAATTAAGAAAAAGGATATCCTTAATACAAAAAAAGAGCTCCACCATTTATCTAAATTTTTATTCTGTTTTTTACTTGATTTTTTTTTATTTTATTTTATTTTATTTTATTTTATTTAAAGGTAATTATTTTTAATTTGTTTTTCTCATTCAGTCTAATTTTGGAACACATTTTAGATATAAAGGGTAATATAATATATAATATATATATATATATATATATATATATATATATATATTATATATATATATATATATATATATATATATATATATATATATATATATATATATATATATATATATATATATATATATATATATATATGATAATAATGACCACAATATCAGAATCCGAAATTAATGAAAAAAAGTTAATAAGATTTCTAGCTTTAATTAATCTGAATTAGATATTGTTGATGATGAAAGCTTGGATGCTGAAACGACTATGGGAATCATAATTGGTTACACAAAGTGAAAGATCCCATCTGGGATTTTATGTCACAGTATGAATTTTTGAGTGAGTGTAAAGATGTACTGTTGCCCAAAGAAATACCTATATATTCCTAATTATATTTATGGGTAAAAAAAAATTTGTCACAATAATTATTCCGCCAATGAAGTTCTTCTCTCTCTCTTTTTATATATATATATATAAGTATAAATATATAAGTAATAAAAGATATATATATATATAGTATATATATATATATTATATATATATATATATATATATATTATATTAAGATATATATATATAAAGTATATATATATATATATAATATATATATATATATATATATATATATATATATATATATATATAATATATATATATATATATATATATATATAGAGAGAAGAAAAGAGAGTGAGAGTAAGAGGGAGAGTAAGAGTGAGAGTGAGATGCTTTCAACTGACTGATATGTTTTAATGTTAATTGGCAACTGTCGTGTATAGAAATTTTCTTGGGCAACTACAAATGACAGTGATCAGAGCAGTAATAATCAACAACGTCGTAGTTACAACCGGTAAAGAGAACACAAAAAGAAAGAAAAATAAAACCCTGGAAAATGTGATAGCTGAAATGACCAACAAGGGCTATCAAAACAGAATTAAAATAACAGTCAGAAAATAAGAAGAAAAGGATAAGTGGAACGAGTTAAGCATTTATGTCCATGATGTTTTCAAGTTTAGAATTTAAGTTTTAAAATCGATTTCTTTTTTAAAGACAAAAAAAAAAACTATTTTACCATAGGAACGATTACTTATATATATATATATATATATATATATATATATATATATATATATATATATATATTATATATATATATATATATATATATATATATATATATATATATATATATATATATATATATATATATATATATATATATATATATATATATATATATATATATATATATATATATATATATATATATATATATATATATATATATATATATATATATATATATATATATATATATATATATATATATATATATATATATATATATATATATATATATATATATATATATATATATATATATATATATATATATATATATATATATATATATATATATATATATATATATATATATATATATATATATATATAATATATATATATATATATTATATATATATATATATATATATATATATATATATTAATGAGAAAAGAGACAGAAAATTCCTTGATAGAAACTTAGTTTAAAATTTAAAATTAGCGAACTTTTTTTATACATAATATATAAAATATTCTTTTGAGGATATGTCTCTCTCTCTCTCTCTCTCTCTCTCTCTCTCTCTCTCTCTCTCTCTCTCTCTCTTTCTTCAGGTTTTACACTTTTTCAACTATATACAAGCTAATAAGCCCCTCCTTATTCTCTTTTAAAATAAATTCATGTATACATGTTCAATTACGTTTACATGTGTATAGTTTTGTATTCATATTTGCGACAATTTTTTGTGATCGCATATTTTTTTTAGTTCTAGTACGAGAATTAAAAGAATTTTTGGAGATAATCTGGTATGTTACTCAAAGTATTTAGCGAGAAGATATAACTTTTTATGATGGAGAGCAATTGATATTGAAAACTTACGTATTGTCAAAAGATTAATATTTAGTATATTTTAATATTAATATTAATATTTTAATATTATATTAATATTAATATTTTAGTATATACTTATATACAGAGTGCTAAAGTACAATTTTATTTGTCTGAATATTTAAAAAATAATTTTTTTTCACCAGTAAATAAAATAATAATGTTTTATAAATAAAACAAATATTAAATACTTATTCTTAAAATTCTGAGAATTAGTTTTTATTTGTAAAATTAAAATCTAGAACTGATTAGAGTTTTAAGAGTTTTAGTTATGTTATTAGTAATTATTAAACAAAAATAGTAATAATTCCTTAAATTAAAAAAAGATAATTCCTAAAACTTTAAAGAATTATCACAAATTCCAAAAATCTAGGAATTGACGATAATTTTTAAAGTTT